>SJJU01001162.1:0-49665 GCA_012932125.1 Conopomorpha cramerella | reverse complement strand
GCAACAACATTAGGAGCGAAGAATCAATGGAGAATGTGAAAAAACGGGGAAATTTCATCCTTGAGGGCTTCCGTTGCGTGCGCTGCGAAAACGGTTCAAGATATATGAGAGACAAAGATATATTGTATGAAAGAATTATACCTATTGAAAGGATCTAAAAAAATGTCCGCGGCCGTATATATATCTTTTAAGATTAACTTACTAGAAAAGTTTTTATGGTAATCAAATTTGGTCGAAATTAATGCATTATTGGTATCTCTATTATATGAAAATGAATTGATGTTCGTTAGTCTCGCTAAAACACGGGTACGGCTGGACCGATATGGGTAATTAAAGTCTTGAATTACACGTGGAAGTGGTTTAAAAGTTGTATTATTTCCAATATACGAGGTGCAGGCAATTCCTATGGCAAAACAAATGTTTGCAGAGAACAGATTGTATATATGATATAACAGTAAAAATACTAATTTACATAGTATGCCAAATTGTGTTTGATGAAGGATTTAGTTATTAAAAATTTCACGGCATATTCGGATAACTAACTCATTTATTATTAGCCGATAAGGGATCGCCGGTTCTGACATTAATTGTTGTTTAATCAAATAAATTGTCTAGCTGTAGTACATTAGCAACACCGACATTACGCAAAATAGCGTTCAGCTCGAACGACTCCAACACATGCCATATGGAGATACCGGGAGTTCCACTAAAATTACACGTTAGTAATCTACTTACTAATGCAATTCTGCTATTAGCGAAATTAATTGTAGTCAGACAGGACTGTTTGGCAAGGGGAAATGGATCGTAACGTTATTTCTATGAATTTTTATCATTGTTTTTTTATTACTTACTATTTTTACTGTTTTTTTTTTCGTTTTAAGTCAACTAACCTGTTACATTGACCTGTTTGACTTTGTATTTTTACATCGTTAATTAATTAAGTTTTTTTTCTCAGTTCAGATTTCGAACGGAGTTTGTTTTTCAATTATTCACTTTTATGTGAAGAGCTTTTCAAGATATCTATATTGATATACAAAGTCACGTCAAGAAGGCTGCGTAAGGTCTAGGGCAGGCGTTAATAGGGAAATTGAAATGCCGCTAGTTTCTTGTGATCTCAGGTCAATTTGGTCACTCCTGCGCCGACTGTGGCAATAAACGTCGAGGTGACATGCGCTCTCATGTAACTCAGAGGATTTCTATTCACAGAAGGAGGAAATCTTCAAGACAACCACCTATTTATGACCATAATATTTAACCTCTAACGCTCTATTGTGAACTATGCGAAGCAATATTTTTTTTCTACGAGTGACCATTTTTGTACCATCGGCTCGCTTCAGTAGCAACATTAGTCTTAGTCCAAGGCATACTCTGTCAATATGTAATTGCTACGTACACCAATTTATTGAAGCAAGAAGAGTGGCTAAATGAATCAGTGCCGCCAGAGCGTTCGACGCAGCCTCCGTCCTTGTAGGTCGCGCGTTGCGGGTCGATCACCCCGGCTTATTGTTGTAAGATGTAGGGCTTCTACACGTGCCCTAGACGCCTAGAGACTCGCCACTGAGGAATTGAACACACAAGACGGATGGCGGTGAACTCCCTTTGAACAGTCCCGAAGTGTGGGCGAGCTACCATTCAATGTGATTAATGGCGAGCGAAATGGTTCTTTTCAACTGGTTATTATATAATTTAAACGTTAAAACGAGATCACTTTGGCAGCCTCGATATTATTCAGCCAGCAGTCTGACATACTTATTGTGTCAGGTTTTTTCGATACAATAATGAGATGGTTGGATGGTTGTATTTCCGTGTGCGGAAGTTAATTGCACAGTTCCATCGAGCATGAGATGTAGCGTCGTTAATAGGGCACGTATTAAACGTAATGTAAATCTAGAAAGGTCTACTTAGGCGATGAAATGAGCGTACAAATATAACATTATATTTAGCAGACGCGAACATAATGTTACTTTGTGTATTTCTACCAATGCAGTCGCGACTCAAAGGTTTAGTGGTTAGAAAGGGATGGTTTGGCCACATAACGTTCATCTCGAAACAATATTTCCCATTTGACAGCAAAAGTATCTCGAAAGATTTTATTTTACCCTCGCTGGTATATGCACTTGAGTTTGTGAATGTAGGTATATTACTTTCCAGCACGATGTAAGTCAGGTACAAGTGTTATTTCACACCTCCGAAATCCTATAGTGTTACGTAACGCAGACACCGCCATTACCCCATGATTCGGTCACATTATCTGCACCTGCTTTCGCGACAAAATGTATTGTTTCAAATTGATGCTCACGACGTGCTCGGCCATTCTTCTCGGTCACAAAGCCGTTTTGTTTACGCTGTACAATAACGACCAGTTTTTTGTTTATTCCTCACACTTGTCTTGCGAAATAATGCGATGAAAGTAGCTCGGTTTCGGTTCGCGTAAATTATATTTTATACGTCAGAGGTTACTTCCTTTCTACCACCAGGGAGTATTTATAGATTCTGTCTGGTTATTTGTCATGCACTGTTAAGTCAAATATAAATCTATAGATTGATTGATGAAATAATGGTAGGACCTTGACGGGACGTTAGGTCTTAATAGTTAGGGCACGATTCAGAAAGTTGTTCGTTAAAGTTCTGAATAACAAAATCGATAGTGTCACTATAGAATATCGAATCGCCTGTCGAATTAAATGGATTACCGTAAATGTATTTGAGAGCAGTGCAGCAGTGAGGTGAAGGGCCTCAGGTGTCACCATGGCCACTCACATTACGTGAATGGTGTCTGATGGACTTGGCTGGGCTCAGACCAAAGTAATCATTACTTAATGCACCGCACTACCCGCCACAGATCAGATACCAGGTTCACGCGACATACACATCGAAATGAGAACTTGAACGAAGTTCTCAGAGCGAATGGATAACATTTCTCTGTGGACAACTGTACAAAACAGCGACATCCGACTTGGCCAGCGCTGTAGTCTCATGGGAAAAGTACTTTATGATTATGTCATACCTAAATGCTGTAAATTGCGGTCAGGAAAGAGGAGGTTTTATTGTAAAATTGCTACCGGGATTAATAATGGGCTGGACCGGTGGCAGTTGTTATAACCTAAAGCACATAATTTCAGCGCCATCATCTGTCCTTTATAATATAATTTATGACTTGACAATTCCCATCACAGGATGCAAATGTGGAGAATCCTAACTGAACTGTTTTGAGCTGATTCTATTGACTATTATCCCCGTATCACCGTCATGTAGATTTCATAGTCGTACCAAAATGAAAGTACAATTTTTTATTTGAAAAGTTTCTTGTAAATATATTTCACATCATTTTCTTTGTTCTTGTAAAAAAGAAACTTATCTGTAAATGATCCCCGTAAAGTTGCAAATTTAATTAAAACGAAAACCCGTTCGGCCGAGTCCCTGGACTATTATCGTTTAAAGGGTTTCTAGATGAGCAACATTTTACCTCGTGTAATAGGACCGGGGATGACAGATGAGAAGCAATATTGCCAATACAGAAATACCTTCTATAGATAGAAAGAAAAATTCCATGAAGTAGAGTCATTATGCTTTGTTGAATGTGAAGCGAATTCGCGTCTTAATACTTTTTGTATTGATAATAATTCTTTATGTTATTACTACAATCGGTTTGAATTCAAAATTTAGCATTTTAAACGTTTCTAAATTATTAGGTAGTGGACTAATTTGTGCATTTTCTGGGCGTTTGTCACGAGGTAGCAACCCTCGTCCATATTCGTCAAGACGGCATTCCAGATTCGTTCCCTGTTGTTTTTGCGGCTAGGAGTTGAGCGCTAATGGCGACTGGTTCAGCTGGTCTAGTTGAACTAACATTACACAAGATTGTTTGAGCTGGTAATGTATGCTTTCTCATATGTGCCTTAGCTCAATTTCTATTGGTGGTGTTAAGCTAAATTTTGACAAATGCAGTTCCTGCTCCTGCGGGACGGATCACCCTCTTCTCTCTTTGTTTTGAACGACGTCTTGTGTTGTGTTCTCAGTTTTGACATCGTCTTTGTGTTCATTAACGACTTTTCGTAGTATACGCAAAATTTGAATCCCTAATTTATTTGTCAGACTGTTTTGAGTTCATATTTTATCTGACGGAAATAGGTATTTCCCTATCATTGTATTCTTATTTTTGCTTTGAAAATACCCGTCAGATATTATACGTATACATACAATTTATGAGAAAATTCGTTTTGATATATTTCATTCGCTCGTCCGTACTGTATAATAATTCCTCGATTTTAAGGCGCCCCGAAGAAATCGATGTGGTGGTAGTCTTTACAGCCGCCATTAGTTACAGATTTTGCGTGTAATTGGCGAAGCATCTGCAATACTTATGAATATTAAACAGTTTTCGAAGGACTTGTAACATTTTTACGTTGAATTATGAAAATGCAGTTTAATTACTTCGAGATCGAGAAAAAAAAATAAACAATGTGAGTGCGCAATATATTGGCGATGTAGCAATTTCGCGGCACGTTTGTTTTATGTAAACTGGGAGTACGGTTGGGCATATTTTTATGCGTGTATAATAAACTTATACTAAAGAATAAAATGTCTGGCACTGGATGCTCATCTATGATTGTAAGGCACTTGAGGAAGGAGGTCCTCGAAATATTAAAACGCTCGTTGGTAAACCACCGAGCGTCTCCTGGTGCTTTATAATTAGAGGTATATAAGTTGTATTTGTTCCGCGGCTTGGAACAGAAGAGGCTCTTACCACTGTTTTTTTTTCTTATGTAAATGTAGATAAAAGTTAATAGAATCGCCTTTACTTGAAAAGACTTTACGCTTTGTCCGCCCGTAAATTATCATAACATTTGTTTTAAATGATAAAGAGAAGGAGTCCATTTTACCCATAGACTGGTTATGAAAAATGCAACAGGATAAAATTGTCTATTGTATTCGGGCTGTGCTTGATCCTTTTCCGGACCGGCAGTGGCGTGGGGATGACATGGAAAAAATCATATTATTTCGGCGTTGGTGAAATGCATGTTGAACAATTTTTTCTGCCTTCCCTTCTGCAGAGATTTGGTTTAATGTTGACTCTTAATATGATCTACCTATAATTTATTATAAAAAAACATCTTAAAGATTTATTTTTTATGTAATTTGTTTCACCAACCGATTTATTTATGTTATACAGTTAGGTAGCTACTTATAAAATACAATTATTATTATATAAAATGCAAGAATTGAATATGTCGGCACCACATTCTATAATATTGTGTAGGTATTAATTTAAATAGCACTTAATTATATTACAAAATGAAAACGAATCACGTGGAAAAACATCAGCTAGATCACTACATAGTATAAAAACAAAATCTCCTGCCACTGTCTGTCCCTATTTATGCTTAGATTTAAAACAAGGCAACGGATTTTGATGCGGTTTTCATTAGTAAATATAATGATTTTTTAGGAAGGTATAGATGTAAACATATATGTATATGTATATATATTAGCAGGGTGACACTGTCAACAACATATATTATCACAACAATGTTTGTCGGGCCTGCTAGTATAATTACTAGTCTTATTAATATAAGACTCAATGTTTTTAAAAGTGGAATTAATTATGGTTAAATTATTGTGGTTAATGTAAGTGGTGATATATACGCTGCTGTACTAAATAAATGCCAATCATTATTCACAGTTATAAATTCCGATATCCCACAAATCACAGCAATGTAATGTGACATAAGGACACTATCAGGATTTCTTAGCTCGAAGTTCCTGTTAAAGGCTAACTATCCCATCAAGTATCCTAGAAATCTTATTTTCAGATCTCTCCGTACATGCGCACACATCTTGATAATGAGAGAAATACCAGCACACCTCATAATAATTGTTATCATTTTATAATTCTCCATATTCCGCGAAGGGATCGCAATCGGAGCTGGTTTCGGTTTTTGCTCATGTGACGTCTGCAGCGATATGAATCCTTGTCACAAGTCACAACAGTGGCCTCACAGCGGTCACGCGTTTTATGTAACCGAGGCTACTGTTTACTTGAGCTTTTTTAAAAAAGAAACGGCACCAAAAAAGAGCTCAACGCTAAGCGAGCTCAGAGCTGGCCGGAGCTTTCTGACGGCGAAAGCTAATGGAGTCGCAAGTCATCCGTGCTAATGAGTTTTGAGGTCCTCACTGTCACTTGGCTTCTGCGTAATGCGAGTCTCGTTTTCGGTGTCAGCTCGTGGTGAGATAACATTCGTGATTTGCATAATTTGTAGTCACCCTACCGCGCTGGATTTGTGTGAAACTTTAACAAATTGTGAGCAACAGATTTGTTTGTTTTGTGTCTAGTATGCCTTATCTTGTTCACCGTCAGCCACACGACAGTGCTCACTGGCTTGTCACTAATGACCTCATATTAGGTTACCTTTGCTTTCGTCCGCTATCATCGCTGCACTCTGCCCATGCGCCACACATCTAGATGTTTGAACTTGAATATTCTATCCTTATTTAACGTTAGCGTGCGAGTGAGACAGTGTCGGAGTGACACGGCATGCGGTGCGTTGTCTTTTGTTTCTGTCCGATGCGACGCACTCTCCGCCTTGAGCCTGAAGCTAATTGGAGTGTAAACAGACGGCGAAGAAAGCAGAAAATTGTATATTATTAATGTTAATGCTCATATACTCCAGCTGTTGGTTTCGGGTCTAACGTGGCTGTAAACTGAGCCGTTTATAAGCTGACCTCGGTAGCGGAGATTTCTTCGATAATGAGAGAACTCAATATAGCACGCATTGCATTAATTTCGCCACTTGTTTTTTCAATGTTGTTGAAATATTTAACATTTTATTAGAATTTATGAATCTGTTCAGTAATATTCTGTAGTACGAAGCTGGAAGGTTGTTTTGTTCATAAAAATGTGAGAGTGAATTTTGTTTCTGACGCCAAAAGCGGCTTAAAATTTCATCACGCTCCGATGGTGATCTGGAGTGGTCGTATAAACATTTACAGAGGAATTTTAGTGCTTTAACAAACTTGTTTATTAGGAACGCTAAAATATCAAGTTTTCGTACGTACTCTTAATTAGGCCTCCTGGAACTATAAATTTGGAGCTAATTTAATTACTCGCATTCCCAGTTATTTGCGCCAAAAAAGTTATGTAGAGCAAAGTTATTTGGCAAGCGATTTCGCGCTTCTGTACATTGACTGTACAGTCGCGGGCACAGAGTAAACACAAAGCGAGCGACTTGGCCTAGTGCTGGCACAAGTCTTGTAGGGTTACTGGCTCAACACATTCGAACGTTGAGTACCTATGAAATGAATTCCGCACAAGTTAACAAAACACCAGTGGAGCGGGGTGTCAAAAGGGGGGGTGGGGAGGAAGGTAAAGGGGGGTGAATAGTTGGAATAATAGAGGAGTTGCAGCTGATCTGGCCAGCTGCCAGGCCGGACGATGACCCACGTCTCCCGTTGCGTACCCCAACATCGTACACTCGTGCACATATCATCCCATTCTAATACTCTAGCAGGCAAGGTAGACATTACAAGAACAATGGGCAATGAACTGTAATCTTTACTCGGCTACTGTAGAAACTAGCAACCATAAAACATAAAGGAAATGTCTCAAGTAATGTTAGCAATATTTGCGTGCAACTAAATTTTACACACCTAATAGTTGGTAATATGAGAACCACAACTAAGTACGCTCTTAACATGTGTTATATTGTCGAGGTGTATGACTTTTGCTTATTTTGTAATGGAATTCAATTAGTATTTATTCACCGAACACTTAGAAGAGCAGCTCTTTGGTTTTGTTTATCGCTTCTCTTTGGAAACTAAATGTTTTACTAGATATTTTTTTTGTAGCCTAATATAGACTTTGGTGAGAAAAAATATGTAGGAAAGACTCACACACACACTTCACGCCTTTTGATCCCAAAACGGGGTAGGCAGAGGTACTTGTTAAAGCAAATGCCCACGGTTCACCAAGCGTATTTAACCCAACGTGACAGGGGGTGAGCCTATCGTGCAGGAAAGACTCACGCACAACGAAATGTTTGTCACACAATGTATTGGCACTGGATTCTAATTAATGCGGAGCCTATAACTTTATGTTTAATATGCTACTTATTGGCATTTCCAAATGATTATAGAAATCATTGGGACAGGCCCTCGTCCCGCATGATGATGCTACTTGAAAATGTTGTCATTAGAAAGTACATCTAGATAATTTTTTAATGAAACGTGCACAGACATTATAACTAAATATTATTCACCGGGTATATAGGCGCGAATATAATCAAAGACAAGCTCGAGCTTACCTTTGTTATTATACTCGACGTTTCGACGCAGTTGCATGCGTCGTGGTCACGAGTGGACTGGAGTGCGGCGGCTGCGAAGTTCCCTGGTTTGATACGAATCCGCAACTACCCTCAAAGAGTACATCTGTTTTATATTTTTTGAGACTATAAAAAGTACATTATATCTTCATATAGCCAGTATGAACATATAATCGAAAATTAAATGGTATTTCTGAATTTCCCAAAATACGAGAAGTTGACAGAACCCTGGGTGTAGTTCATTCAACAGTTCAGGAAGACTTCCAAGGAGTGACAGATGTGCAAAATATAGCAACGACAAATGAAAGGCGTTGACATACACTTGCAATTCATTATGATGTGCTCTTGATCTAAATTTACTCGTGTGACTCATGTAAAGTGTTGAGTTGTTCTTTTATTACCTACAGTTATGTCTTTTCTTACATAGTTTTCATCAGTTTAATTGTATTTGAGTTCAGTGACAGTGTGCCGGAGCCGTTTTATACATACTTTTTAGAGCTATTACCTTTTTTTTTTCAAATTCAAATTATTTATTTGCATTCCACAATGTTAAGTTCTTAAGATTAAGCACGTATAGTACCATAGGTAGATGACGTCATTTTTTTTGATACATGTATTTTTATTGTTATTTTCATGTCAACTTATAAGTTTCGTATCGATTTGGAGTGTGAAAAACTTGTTTAATGGCAATCAATTGCTTATGATTCTGTTACTGCGGTATTTTCCATTGGATTTTAGACGTCTATAGGCTCTTGAGAGGTGTCGGCCACAGACAGTTCGTTTGTCAAGAAAATATTTTTATGCTCAGAATAAACTAATGGATGTACAAGATTAATGTTCTGTTTTCTTTGAGAGATGGCTTAATGTAGCGGAAGTTTCTACTAACAGTAATAATATTTTGTACTAATTGTAATTTAATTAACCTTGATGTACTAAAAATCTAAATTTTGACTAAAGATTTGTCTGTAATGATAAAAAAAAACTATTTTTAAAGACTTGTACTGAAATTGCAAGGGGAGTCTTATAAGTTGAGACAGTTACTAATAATAATTAATCTAGTCTATTTCTCAATTGAAAGAAAGCGAATGTGGATTCACATTCAAACTTTGAGTACCTGAAATGAATTCCGCACAAGTTAACAAAACACCAGTGGAGCGGGGTGTCAAAAAGTGTAAGACAGTTACTAATAATAATTAAACTAGTCTATTTCTCAATTAAAAGAAAACTCAGCGAATGTGGATCATAAGGAATGGTCCAAAGACGAACAATCACAGAATATCGTATTTTCATTTCCTTTCCACTATCTTCGTCAGACAGATTTAAATAATCTCGTCATTGAAACTTCATTGGATGTCAGGAGCGACATCGACGGAGGTCCACACCTGGCCACCGCACAACTCCGGTTCATTTATCACAAGTTCACAGTGTAACTTAACCTTAATTGTACGTGTACTTTAACTAAGTGCGTATGAGAAAATTGCTTAACCGCCAATCAGCAGAAATAACTTTACCGTTCCTGTACCTCCCAACTGTTTCTCATTAATTCATGAATGTTGACAAATATAACAAAACAGTGATGTTAATAGTTTAACATGATTTCTATTAGCCGTGTGGTGATGGCGAATAGAATACACGTGTCACCATCCCAGCCCAACATTTCCCGTCGTGGGGGTCGTAAGAGGCGACCGAGGGACTCCTCAGAGAACTGGCAGCATCGCTCTCTGTGAGTTAAAACACAACACCAATGCGATCGCCAATCCGCCTACCAAGCGTGACGATTATTGGCATTCCTCCCATATGATCATGGACATCGTTGGGTGAGGCCTATGTCCAGCAGTGGACGTCATGTGGCTGATGATGATGATGTTAATTGTTTAATACGGGTTATCAAAATTAACCAAAGATAAGCATTCAAATTACCTTCGTTGTTTGCTCAATGTTTCGACACAGTTACCAATGCCGTGG
Source organism: Conopomorpha cramerella (assembly GCA_012932125.1). Classification (NCBI taxonomy): domain Eukaryota; kingdom Metazoa; phylum Arthropoda; class Insecta; order Lepidoptera; family Gracillariidae; genus Conopomorpha; species Conopomorpha cramerella. The sequence goes on along the minus strand of SJJU01001162.1, from coordinate 39,382 downwards.
TCACGAGCTATAATGCCTGGTTTAAACTATTATATTAGTGTAATGTCAGTGCGAGTTACTTTAAAAAATGATAAATTAGTGATGGTTTATTTGTATCATAAAATATCGTGCGTTTCTCTCCTAAATTGCTACTTACTACATATGTACAGGTATATTCTAAATACCGAATCCTCGCTTTGTCACCATTAGTTACTAAGTGACATAACCTATCCATGATTACACATTTTCCTTGTTATAAATAATTTAGGCATCCTGAAAGAAATTGCTTTTAGCGATCGTGTCGCCTTTTTGTATGATTGTCATAATATTACGATTTGTAAATGTCTATAGGGCGTTTTTTCGTCGTACTTACTACGAACCTTTTTGTGTATAACACATACACAAAAAGGATATGTGAATAGGTTGGACCGTATTTTCATCTCTGTATAAAAAGGATTACCTTAACCTAGGTATTCTTTTTTCTATTTCTTAGCCAAGTGACTTTGCATGTTGAATCCATTATTAAGGCGACTGAAATGTAGTTGAAATGTATCACATATTATAAGAAAATGTTTGATGTAAGTGCTCTATTGTGGATCTTAATAACCTAACAAAACGACGCTCCAATTTTGTCGCTTTAATGATATTATGGTACCTACGTTAACGTATTTCCGTTCAGCAAGTTATCACAATATATAAAAAAAATACTTGGCTGAGTTGAGGCCCTGTTAAATTTATTTACTTACATAGAGTTACGTCGAAAAAGAGACGGGTGACAGTCTGTAGGCAGGTCCGAAACGTAACCAAACATATTATCTGTTTCACTGTACAATTAACCAATTTGGTAAAATGTGTAAAAATATATATTAAATATCATAAAATATATAACGACGTAGGTACCCATTATATTATTACACAGTCTTTTTATTTTCGTGTTAAATTGTTTTGCATTTGCTTTTTTTTTGTCGCGAAAGATTATTTAATATTCTCGCTCTACAATTTAGTTTATTTTTTAACGAGTTTGAACGTCTGGCGTTGACTTAAGAAACTGCCTTTCAATTTCGACATCAGGATGTGTAAGTCAACAGTTAAATTAGATCTATTACCAATAGAAAACGTTATACATTGTGTAATTTAGCACAGCCCATTAAAAAAGGCATACGCTAACCTAAGCTTTGTAAGATTGTAACGATGAAATGAAGATACATTTTCAATGTCTCAAAAAGAATGTGTAATCATATATTATACAAAAAGTGGTTGACCTACAAGAGATTATTCTGAATGCCTTCGATACATCTTTTTACCAAATTTACAATGTTGCTAATAAAATTAATGTCGTTAAACTGTAAGAGCATTCACAATAAATAAATCTTGTTTATTTCCTCTTTGGCGATTAAAATCAGTGCAAAATTTACCTGATTACATAAGGAATAGCATATTAAAATTTGATAATAATATAGATAATGAAACCGACAAATAGAGTAGGCAAGAATCATAATTTTCTAAATTGTCTAATTCAGCATTAGGACAAAAAAATGTATTTCTTCTAATCAAAATGAATAAACACCTTTTGATTTCAAATCAGGATAGGCAGAGGCAGGTGCTAGGCAAATGCCCAAGTTTCACCAAGCGTATTTAACCCAAGTGGTAGGGGGTGACTCCATCGCCGTTACATATAGTGTACACAGTTTTCTTTAACAAATAGCGTATAGAGACATTATACTTAGATGTTCGGGGGTGGCCTCGTGCAACGCATTTTGAGAGAACTAATATCTTATATGGATCGTCTACCCAGAATCTATCTACCTAGACTGATAATTGGGCCCCGGGATCGTTTTGTCTAAGGTTAAATTGTTAGCGAGGAAGTAACCTCGGTCTACCCCGACAGGAACAATAGACGTGTCTTTATGTATTTATTCTGCCTGTTATCTACTTTATTTATTTTCACACAGATATAGTAAGTAGCTATTCCTCTGGCAATGAAATACTATTATGGAAATCGTATACAAATTAGAGCAAACAACCAGGGTAAGTCCCAACCCACATAGTTGGGAAGATAACGTTCCGGTCGACCAAGTTGCCCGCATTACGACATTGCTGCCTTGCTCGGGGAAAAGCCGACTTTATTCACCCAGTTCTGTGTGGCGGAATAATCGATGATATAATGTTCGGCTTGCGAAAATCCTTTCTATAAGATGGGCGGTGCCCTTAAAGATTGTATGGAATTTCACGTTATAAACTCGAAGATGTAGGTTATTATAAGACTACCGAAAGTGTGTATCCAAGAACAATCACCAGAAACCAATGCAACAAACTTTTATTGCGTAAATTGTATCAACATTGCGAGCGGAACAAAAATTATGATAATTTACCAATATTTTGAACAAACTAATAAATCCAGAGCTAATCAGTATCAATAATTTCATGCTTAGCAAGTTTACAAATAAGCCTAACCAGGTCGAATGTCAATTGACACAAAGTTGAACCGTGTGTCGAATTTTTTCCCTTTTTTGTTGAATGATTCAGTTTTACCATATTGCGCAGGCGCAGCTGTGTTTGAAGCTAGAGTTGTAAACTACACGTGCTGTGAATTAGGACGGCACACGTCTGTGTTTGGACAGCGCTGCGCCAACATCGTGCATTTTGAGTTAAACATTTGCTGCACTGCGCACGGTAAATAGATACGCATGTGCGGTATTATCCAGTAAAGAGCTTATGCATTATAGGAAGCAGCAGGTTTGGAACATGAGGACAGTTTTAGTAGTGGATATTTAAATGCCTAAAAATTGCCCTTCCCGTATGATCTCATATCTTAGTCTGTCACAATAGTTAAATGTCTAAATTAGTTCCAAATCAAAAACACATAAATTAACATAAAAATTATGTCCAAGCTCGTTAAACTTGAATATAATTGAAACGTATTGAGATCACCTTCCATTCTTGTCCGTGGGGTAGGTTTATAAAAAAAAGATATCCTTTTATTAAATCCCAAGATATCGGTAACTAAAATTACTATCCGTAAATGTTTTTCGGGAACAACGCGATGTACTCAGCCACCTACGTGACTCGAAAAATACTACTGTTGCACAATTGTCATCCTTCTTTGTTATTAAATTAAAATCGACTAGCTTCTACAATCGTATGCTGAAACGGTCACTCCAGACTCTAAACTGACAATGAAAGCATGCGATTTTAAAACAAAGTTGATACTATGTTCATACCAACGAAGGACGAGTATTGCTGTACTGATTTATTGTATACCGGAGATGCGCTGCGTTGCGTCTTAACCGCGGTTGCACGTGCCGTTACGGGCATTTTTAATTAGGAAACTTGAATGAACAGTCAAACGATTATTTCGGGAATACCGTCATTCGACCCAAATATTAACGGAAATCTCGCACGAGTTTATTTGTTTGTTTTGGAATACTATATTCGACGAAAAAAGATGTAAAATAGTGTAAATATGACAAATAGAGTAGATGCGATGAGACTTCCGTTGAGGAATTGGAGTGTCGTCGAAAATCGGTGCTTACAAATGGATCTCGAATGATCATCCACTTACCAATAGGAATTTACGTTTAGGTACTTACACACTTTCACACAATACTTTCTTAAGGACTCTTCTTAAGGACTACTTTCTACTACTAGACTTAAAAGATATTCCAATATTCATATCATATATGAGATACTTAACTAATGTTTTATTAAAAACGGTGTACTCCGTGTACAAAATTGCTGCTAGCTTTACCTGCCATATCGGCATAGCGTTTCATCTGGACCCTTATTATAATAAGAGCCGAATATATGTGGGTCTGAAGTATCGCTTGATTCCATCAATGAGAATAGACGGACGGATAGTTTGTAATTTTAATTACTTCTGCCTGGATACATTCATGGTTCATTTTAACGCTATGTTCTTAGTAAGAACCGTGAAACAAAAACATGATGTACTTATCTCTTTTGCCGCCAATATATAATTTTTGTCTTTCGACGAAGAAAAATGATCCTTAAATGGATGTGAAGCTCCATTAGTTAAGCCCATAAAAATAATTTAATATAATTACATTATTTTCTTATGACAGAAGTATTGTAACTTATGATCACACTGTACAAATAGCAATTTTTAAAGGAAATAGTGACAGTACATCCAAACAAATAAAGAAGACGAAGAAAAAGGAAAGGTTGATGGCAATGCATATACATTATTTTGCACCATTTACCCGGCCGTTGGCTGGAATTGGGTGCAGTCCGGGCAACAAATTATGAGGGTAATCTTTGGGAGAAATTGACCCCGTTTCTGTTGGAATTTCGACCCACGAAATTGGAAACTGAACTATCTCTATACATTCACCCCACCTCCAAGCAGAATAGTTTGATTAAAATTTGAATAGATTACAATGATTAGAATAGTTCGTAGTCTCGTGTTCTGAAACAATAATCGGTACTCAAGTGACGCTTGAGAATAGTTTGTCCCTTTTGCACAAACACGATTAGAGCGAGACAAACTTTACTTGATCAAAGATCTTCTGTACTTGAGTTTCAGAATACGGGTGTAAGTCACGTTAGATACATCTAAGACATAAGAATTTTAAAATATTATTCCCCGTTCTTCCAGTCAGTAAAAGTTTGCGATTGTTTTTTATACTGTGTTTTTATAATGTGCTGAAATAAATAATTTGATTTTGACACAATTAAGTCTTGGGCCTGTATTCTGAAAACATAATCAATGTTGAAGTGTAGCTTTCCATTGCACACTCAATTTTTTTTTCGGAAACACTTTTTGAGATGAGGTCTCTGTTTAATAAGATTTGTTCGTAAAAATCACATTCCTTCATATATTTTATTGTATTCACGTTGTAACAAGGTCTTGTAAGAAAGCGATAAGGTAACAATCATGAACCTTGTTGGTAAGGGAAACACTACTGTACATAGAATTCGAACAAACAGTATACTGCGTCTTAAAAGTTGCCGTTGTTTTCAAAATTTAATCTTTTTTTTCATTGTCGCCATAGTAATAGTGGTTCCTATTGACGAGCTCAGCAACGTTTCTAAGACCATTGCTCGGGGACTTTTTATACTCTGTAGACATATATTCTTAAATAAGACGTCTAACCATACATGTATGTATATAAGATGGCTGATTGAGAATAATAAATTATAATACTGGATATTTTGCAACAAAATAAATTCTTCCATGTGTTTAGCTTCCTGCGAAATAAAACGATCTGTTGCATTACTTATACTCGTTGTATAAATTAAATATGTGTTAAACGTCGATATGAATATCGCCAAAGTGGTTATTTAAATAAATAAACAACATCTGCAAAACTTAAATTAACGAGAGCTTCTTTTTTTAATAGGTACACTTATTTTTATGAGCGAATGAAATTGCACAACTTCGTAAAATTTGCATGAAAACGGTTTTAACGTGTAAAACCGTACAAAATTGCACTTTTCATTATTTCAAGGTACGTTTGTATTAATAAGGCCAATGCGTGTAATGTTTTGGTTAAAGTTTACAAATATTACCTTGAAACTTGAAACAGAACATCTAGACTTAGAGCGGATGCCTAGGTTATTGATATGATATCTCAGTGATGCTGATCTGGGACGATATACCACGCGACAGTTTCCAATATTTCTAGGCCTTAGGAATCATTAGACGAACGCGTTTAAATAAAAAGAGGCACAATGTTTTTGGTTTTGTATTTTTTCTTAAAAAACATGATAGGTTTAAAATTTTCAAGAAATTAATTGTGAGTGAATACGCAAACAATAAAAATAAAAGGCGAAAAGTATGCATAATCGGCTTCGACAGATGAAACTTCACAGTAAATCTATGGCGACCGTAATAACGTTTTAAGATAAAAATACTATGCTTCTCCACAAATCACGACGTAGTACTAATTTAAGCATACATTTTGTATGTAATAGCCATTAAAATAACATGTTTGCAGGTATTTGCTAAGTGTGTATATAAAATAAATAAATAATTGAAAACCTTTTTAAAAATACGCTTTTACTTACAACCATCACCTTAATTTTAATGGCATATGTAATATTTTCGTCAATAATCTTAATGCCAGTAACACAAAAAAAAAACAGTGATACCGACCTTTGCCTTTGTAAAAAACATGCCCTGTTTTTCATTAGGTAACACGTACACACTTTATGGAGTTATAAAGCTCGGTGTATGTGCAATATTTGCGTTAAAGCGCAAGCACTTACTATTAAATGGAGCACAACTTCTTACGGTATGGTAAATATTTACGCCGAGTGAACTAGTTTCAGATCAAGACCGGCTGAAGATATTTTGCAAACAAACCAAGCACAAAATAATAGCCAAAACAAACATACATTCATTACATCTTAGTCGTAAACTGACTTTATGGTCACCCTATTTTGGCGACTATTACGTTAGGTTGATATTACACACACACACACACACAAACACGCACTTCGTGTCTTTCAATATCATATCGGGATATGCCAGCTACCTATCACATTGGGTTAAATACCTTAAAAGTAGACAATATGAGTGAAAAGATTGTAACACATCTGTTTTCGGTGATTGCAACCGTTCATCAGAGTTAAGCAACACATTACGTCGACAACTACTGGACGGGTCTTAACTAGGAAACAATTGCATCGGTACCATTTTGTTTCGGACGTTAACCCTTTCGGGGCACATCTCCACGTAAACTATTGACGACGACGACGTGATAAAACTTCAATTGTCTTAATTTGACTGTCCCTATATCAAGCCGCAACTGCTAGCTACTGTCTCGGTAGTTTAAATTAAGCAAAACCTGTGAGTGATTTGAAAACAGGGGAACTAAATTATTTGGTACAAAGTAATGTTTATTTAGGTACTTCCTAGTTCTCAGTGGCGAAGACGGATTTATTAACAATTTATTTCGTTCCAAAATGATAATGACATTAGATGGTAAAATTAACATAAGTACAGGACTGTGGACACTGATGGGCAAAGTAAATGTTGAAGGAGAGAACAGAGGGAAACGTTTATAAGTTGTATTTTATAAGTTGTTTTCTTAAAAGAAAAGCTAAAAGTTCACGCGTCTACCAGCTAGTAGGTTAACTTCTTCTTGTAAACATGATATTGTACGGTCTCCCTTCTACAAACTATACTACAAGAATTTTTACATTTAATCACAAGAACTCAAACACGATGCTCAAATAAAGCTACCGAGTCTATGGCCCTAGCTTGAGTGATCGATCGGTGACACAGGCATTCATTACCATTTACAAATTATTACTAAATGGAAACGTACGGCTTATTGGTATTCATGGTGCAGTATGATGGCATGTCACGGTCGCTTTAACGTCAACATAAACCAGCAGAAAAGGCACTCAAATCTCTAAAAACTTAAGGGAAAAACAGTTCAACTTACAGTGGTGAATGACAAAAGCCGTGTCTCCTAAGTACGGGTTCATGGAAACATACATTAGACAGAGTAGCTGGGGTATAGCCCCGACGGTGACCCCAACATGCCCTCGGCCAGTGAAACAAGGAACAAACGAAATGAAGAAAATTCCGTTTCTACTATGAATAATGCTAATTTTCGTATTCTCGTCAAGAAAAAATAACAAATACATAAATTCATGTAGAGTCAAATGTACGAAGCAATTTTCTACAAAGGGTCGTTCTAAAAGAAAGTTATGCAGTACCTACTCACGTCGACCAAGTAACTGATTTTTTAGAAGAAAGTCTCTGGCAAAATCATTTGAAACGAAATAACCGTTTTGAACGTAAATCATCTATGCCTATTTGAGAGCGCTATTCAGTACTTATTCGTTTTGCATACTATTGTAATTTTGTTCTCCAGCTTTCTCATGCTACAGGTGCAGAACCAATAATCATTGCGTGTTATAAGTTCTAGTCTTAAAATATATGTATTATGTATGTTGTAGGTGAATAACTTGTAACGGATATTAAGAATTGAACTAAACAAGAAGTGTTTTTTGTCTGCTGAAATGTATTTTTCGATAATCGCTAACGTAAATAAAACAGACATAAAAGAAACAGACTAACAAACATTGGCTCAGATCATTGAGATTTGCTAATTAGCAACTGTCCCGCCGCCGTCGCCGTCGCGTCGCAGACATCCTCTTTAGCTATCTCAGATCGACACATCTCCAGTACGATGACGACGTATGACTTCCCCCTTGAGTTGTGTATGTATCACTTCATCGGTTATTCCAGAGACGGCAGGAACAGATCTGAAGTGCATCCTGCGGCGTGGATACTCAAACATTTTCATCTTAACTATTCAACGTAACCTGACCTCTCAGATTGAACAAGTTGTATGTAAGAAGGAATCTAAACTTAAAGCACGACGGGTATTTTCAAGTGCCCCAAAGCCGAAAGGCGATAAGATAGCGAAGCGTGTTTCAACACTTGAGATTGCGCTTGATTTATAAGACCTGCTCTATTTTGTACCAGAGATTAGGACACAAAAAAAAGCTGTGTGTTCAAGGGGTAGTGCGAGTGTTGACAAAAAGATTTCATGAAAATCTTTATCTTGTCAAGACAGTTGGATGTTAAAGTTAAGATTTGTTGTTCCTTTTTCAAACACTTTCTACACAGACCCAGATAATGTTACTATAAACAGTGATACTGTTTTACGTACGTAGCACTTTTTGTTTTACTATGAGTAATCAAATTAATGATTCCGTAGAGAGTTCGACTAAATAAAAAAATGAGTGTAGAGTGATTGTTGACCAAAGGAAATAATGTTGAATATAAGACGTTTGGATGTTAAAAATTGTTCGTCAAAAAAAGTTTTTAAGCGTCTGTGGTCTAGTTGGTCGGATACTTGACTATTAACCGGGAGGTCGCGGGTTCAAGTCCGAATACTGGACATGTACCAATAGGACTCTTTTTCAGAGCCTATGTACACAACGGAACGCTCGTACGGTGAAGGACAACGTCGTGATGAAACCCGCACACCAGATGGTGTGTGAACCCTATAACGGCGATGGGCTCACCCACTGTCACGTTGGGTTAAATACGCTTGGTGAACTTTGGGCATTTGCTTAGTAAGTGCCTCTGCTTACCCCGCTTTGGGATTCAAAGGCGTGAAGTGTGTATATGTATTTTTTTATTTGTTAGTAGATATTAGAGAAATCAATACTAAACCTTCCAGTCTTGGAGTTGGCTAGGCAATGATATAAATGAGCGGTATTTGAGTTATAAATAATAGATATATTTAACTTTGAAGTTAGGTGAAAGACAAATAAAAAGTCTGAGGCGAACATACATATCCAAAAGTTTGATTAGCAGTCAAAAGTTCTGTTCTATTCTGTGAAAGTTTTACAATTGTTTGTACTCAGCTAAAAGCTTCTATTTGGATGATAGGTATAAGTTAGTACTTATAAATAATGATGCTGAAGGTGGATTGACTTTTGTTTGTAATAAATATTAAATCAAATAAAAAAAGTAGTACAATTTACAGTCGTTAATAGAAGTTAAAACTGCATTCACAGAGTTACTCTCGGCTATGAAATTATTTTCAATACTCAATAATTTCTTCTTGAATCAATAATTGGAAAAAAAAATCATACAGTTACGAAATGTCATCAGACATGTCTCAAATAATTTAACAATCTACTTAGCCAACTTGTTAATTGAATTGAACATGCTATCAAACTCGAACTGCTAAAAAAGTATGGGCCTCTTTACCGTCATCTACGGTGCAGCAAACAATTAAATAACTGCAATAAGAAACATTACAACTACAAATACTTATACGTACTGTCACAATCGGCATCCACAGCAAGATAAATGTGGATGAATTACCTTATAACTAATAGAATTTTCAGAAATGGTTAAATGGTTTACAGATGTGTAACGACAGATAATACTTTTTATCTGTACCACATTTAACTTGGTTTACTAGCTAAGCCAGCCAAAGAATTCAGGTAATGTGGGCTTGATTAATTTAATATTTATATTTTAACACAATTTAGAAAGCAAAGGCGGCGAAATACACCACCAAATTATCAGAACATACGTTCTCTTCAAGCGAGAACCAAATCGAATAACGTTATTAAATTATTGGGCGCGGATATTTTTTGCGGTCTCATTTTTATACGTGAGAATGGCTTCGACATCTGCGCCCTATCTCAGAGTCCTGTGGAGTGCTTCACAACATCCGACAGACGCCAGGTTCCGTACACTCGTGGACAAAGTTACTTTAAGAATTTGTACTTTATTTCGATCTAATGTCGGGTACGCAGGCTATCTTATGGAAGCTCTATGTAGAGTGGTATTTGTTTCAACAGAAAATGTGAAAGGATCGATACAAATTACAAAGTACCGGGGGTAGGAAGTAAGATTTCAAGAAAAAGGACACAATTTTGTTAAGTGAGCTAACTTATAAGGGACTCTAGATAATGGATTATTTTTGTCTTTTTAACGTGTTCTAGAAGATGTGAAGGGAAGGATGGGGACTTGTGCAACTGTGGGTACGGAAATATGGAGGGGTAGCAATTTACTGGGTCAAAGGTCAAAGGAGCGATGATCAACGGCGTACCATGAGTTACACTTTTGTGAAAATAGGTGAACTGACCTGACTTTTTATGGACACCCGCCAAAACGATAAGTGAGGGTATGACAAGACAAATGATCTCCTGGGAGAGCGTTTCGGGACCAAATGCGTCTTTCATTTCTGTATGAACAGTTCTGAACGTTTCCTTATTCACTAGGTCATACGAGCGAATGTCGCGTATAAAACGAAAGTTCACATTGCAGTGGGTTTCACAAAAACATCTGCGGGCGCCAGACGGTCTGGGCCGTACTTATGACGATATTTTTATTGCAGTTTTTATGTACTGACGGGCGATATTGCTGGCCACGGTTCAAGTGGGTATGTGTGCCCTTACTATTCAATGAGTTATCGGTGTCGTTCACAGACTTTAATTTGGTAGACTTGAAGTGACGTGGTTCTTTAATTTAAATTTCAGTTTTCTTCGGACTCGGCAGATTCCGAGATAAAGGTGCCCACATAGGTGCTACCCGTTCTTAGTATAATGGAAGTAATGAAAATGCAAGGGGTTCCTGCTAATTAATAAAGTATGTCGTGGGTTCAAAGACAGAATTCGTTTTCTTCAACATATTGTATTTACTTTATTGCGTTCGTTTGAAACAATTCTGAGAGTTCGAAATATGGCGACAATGCGGGAAACGCAAAAATTTATTTTCATCTCCATACAAAATAGACTAATTTTTTGCTTCGAGAGATGACATTTTGTATGGGGATTGAAATTTTTCTACATTGTCGTCGTAAAAGTTGTTCATATTGATTGTATTTACCCAACAACGTTCCTAAGACCATTGCTCAGGGTCATTTTACGCTCTGCATAATTATGTATTTTCTTAGTTACATTCAATTAAATTCAAAGCATAAAATTTAATAACATTTCTTAGGCCGCCTTTTTTTTCTTGCCACGCATACGCATCTTTTCCTTCGTGCCTACGATACGTATTCAACTTGGTCCTATTGATAAATAAACAAGGTACTTCACTTTTCCACTTTGGAACACCGAATGTTCCGCGTTATTAGATTTGCAAGGTCCCCGGAGCGAGTAGATATTGACTTCACCGAACACAATTTCATTATCTTCAGTCGACTCCACCCAACTGAAGGCATGTTGATATTTTTCCGTTGAAGCATGTTTCGAACGGAATAGTCTGAGATTAGAATGATTTCACGTTTTACCTTAAATAGGTGGTAACAAAAATGTTGATGCGTGCAAAATTTATTAAAAATACCTTCTAGATTTAGAAAATAGATAACGAAATTATCTAATTGACAACTTTGCATTTCGAATGGTAAATGATATTTTTATTGAAAATTGAAGAAAATATAAAATTATTTGACCCGTATTTTTTTATTCAACATAAAAATAATGTTTTCATTCATGATTTTCACTTTTAATATTGATTTTTTTCGAAAGAGCGTAAGCGCAATATGACGTCACTATTATGGTTACACAGATCAAACATAGATAGAAAAGAAAACTATAGCTGTCAATGTCAATTTTTGAGTTGTAGTCTGTGCAGATCGTTGTTTTGTTTACTTTTGCTGTTAGAAAGGTGTGTTTATTTATTTGCTAACCACGTCGAGTCAGAGTAATATTACTCCTAATATTTCTTTTACTCTCGTTCAGGTTGATGCATTTTTATCGATAGTAGGGAAATAGCGGGGTTTTAGGTTTATTCCAAGAAGAAAATAAAACTACCGAAATAATTGCTATTATTGTTTGTTTTGAAACTGACGATTCTGCTGTCACTAATATTGTCAATTATATTGATTTGTAAAAACATAAGGATAGGCTTGAATCCCACCTATTTCGCACAAAGTAATGACGTCATCACAGATATTTCACATTTTACGAATTATCTCCGAATTTACGCATCTAAAAAATATAATATTTTTTGTACAGCATCCTGAAACGAAAATACAGAAACGGTTTTTTATTTATACTGCTTATTAGTTATGCAAAGTTGTCAATTGTTCACCTACTGAAGTGGTCATAATACAAATAGTTATTTTATTCAAGAATTTGCTGTTATTATTAAACAATGTACAATCGTTGCTTTATTTTTTCTGTGAGACCCTTTTTCAAACTGGTCAATTTAAAATTGAAAGTACAATTTTGTTCGTATTCTGTACGTGTTAATATTACGAAATATGAATCTTTCCCAATATCCCTTTCATAAGAAAGAACAATAATTTCAACCCCGCTTATAATTAAACTAATTATTATTCAAGGCGTATTTTGGGAAGCAGGTTCAAATACTAATTTCTAAGTACGATAGTCAACTTCGCAATTTGAATAGGTTTAAACCCTACCCGGGTGTACGAAATAAGCTATAAAGATTTTAGTTGTAAAAATTTTGCAAAGTTGCGAAATACAAGGTAAGGTATACAAAAAATCATTTCGTTTTCTTCCTTTCTATATATAGCCTATGGTCAGAACCGCGAGGCACTTCCCTTTATTTTGTAACTTCCGTCGCGAAGCCCCGAGCGGATACAACGTACCTACGACTCGGGTCTCGTGGAACACGTGTACTATGTAGTTGTTCGAGGATAAGGCTTCTTTTTGTTCTCTACATACCTCCGTTTTATTTTTGCCAGGATCTTTCACTCTCAATAACCGAAGCTCAACAGCAGTCGTATTCGGAACAAAATAAGCTCAGAAAAACTGCCTCAAAATGTTGCATTCAGCGAGTCTGTTCCAGAATGGAAATGAAAAAGAAAGGTAGGTAAATGATGGAATTCATTTTCCGGAATCGAATTTCATCGCGACGCGTTCGAGAATGTCACACAAATTGTGATGGATCCGCAGGATAAAGCTTACTTTAGGAATGGAAACCGCTATGGTTTTTTGTGTACTTTGTTGTAAGTACTCCTGCGAAGTGCTGTGTTTCCTCTCTGAGTATTGATCTATGTCGTTCTTCTGAAGCAAATAGTCCTCAAACTACTTTCTACTACTTCTTTACCGAAACAAGGGCACAAAGGGATTTTTGACCTGTCTTGTTTAGCTCCTAGTCTCTTGTTTAATGACCGTGATATTCGCAAAATATTTAAAGATTGTTTGATCAATGTTAGAAACCAAAATGTTTCATGTTAGTACAATGAAACGAAAATTGTAATAATTATAACAATTTTTAATTCTGGGCTTGAAAGCGATGTTTCATGCAAATAGTTTTACTTCATGGGTGTAACGTAATCGGCGACTTATTTGCATCGTACATACCTATCACTGGAATTATTTTTAAAACATACTGGTGATATAAACAAACTAAAATTTTGTATTATTTAAAAAATTGTAATTTATTTTGGACTCCAAATATACGTAGTTTACTATCAATAAATTTAGAACTAGTCTACGAATAGAACAGGAAAAACACTTAAATCCGTTTTCCCTAAGGATGATAAATAAAGTATACTTATAATAACGTATACGGTTGGAGGTAAATAATACGAGTACGGATGGCCTAGAAGAATCTACTAAAAACACTCATTAAGTTTTTGTTGTGGTCGTCGAGATTTCTGCCAAAAACGACTAAATCATCTTGGTATACTAAACATTGTTCGTAAGTAAGGCCTGACATCGAAATTGTGATCATCCTAGAGAATGCACTTGAACTGGTTTTTAACCCCATCGGCATTCTCGTCATTTGATATTGACCAGTGCTTGTAGTAAAGGCTGTAACGTTCCGACTTTCGGGGGATAACTTTACCTGAAAATATCCTTGATATAAATCCAAATGTGAAAATAGCATAGTACCTGCCAACGAGTCTAATATTTCGGTTATGTTTGGGAGTGGGAATCTGTCATCCTGAACCTTTTCATTCAACTTTCTATAGTCAAGCACAATCCTAAACTTTTTCTCTCCACTCATATCTTCCCTTTTTGGGACTAATAACAAGGGGCTCGACCATTCACTCGAACATTCTTCTATAATACCGTCCTGTATCATCTTGTCGATCTGTTTATTTATAATTTCTTTACTGGAATGTGGCAACCTGTAAGGCTTAGTATACACTGGACAACTGTTTGGTTTAAGATTAATTTTTTGTTCGTACATGTTTGTGTGAGTTAACTTATCACCTTCGAGATAGAAAATGTCGGGAAATTTAGCACAAATTGACTCAATAGATTTTTGTTCTTGTTCATTTAAATTTTTCAATTTAAGTTGTGATAACAATTTTTTCACTCTTTCCGAATTTATGAGTGGTCTACTGAAAGTACACACCTCATAATCACTTAATCGCGATAAATTCAAAACAAAAGGACTAATTTTAACTTCTGTGTCTCTGGTATTCAATATCCTTATAGGTAACCTTCCATTCACGGGCTTAGCAATTGTATTTGCTACTAAAACACCCTCGCATAGTTCTATAGACTTCACGACACATTCTTCCTCAAACTTTGAATTAACATAGTGTATGGATTCACTTCTGGGAGGTACATTAATATACAGACCTTGATTTGATAATAACTCAAATTGCAATTGTACCTTCGCATCATTCTTGTCAAATAATTCTAATGTGTTCAGTTCAAAATCTAACTTTCCTCTGAATTTAGTGAAAAAATCTGACCCTAAAATTCCATCTGTTTTGCATGGCAAACTATCGAAAACGTAAAATTTGTGCAGAAAAACTTTATCTTTGTAATTCAATTTTAAAAACACGAACCCTTTAGCTGATACATTGCCACCTAAACCTCGCACACGAAGTTTCTCAATTTGGTATGGTATGGCGTGCCTTGCCAATTCGTTGGACTTTATCGCTGACAAAGACGCGCCGGTATCTAATAGCCAGGAGTGTTTATGATTACCGACCTCTAAATAGACTTTGTTTATACTGTCACATGAGTAAATAAAATCAGTCACGAAAAAAATGATTCAAATTTTCGCCACTTGGGTGGTTTTGAACCTCCCCATTATTTTCAGATTCTTCGGTGATTACATGCACCTGACCTCGATGTAGGTTTGAAGTTGAACTACGACCGCGATACCTAGTGCCTCTGCTACGTGGATAGTCAGGGCGTGCCCTGAAACCCCGTTGTTGAAAACCACTGGCCTGATGGTGTCGAGCGTTGTCAGCATTTTGTTCTCGGCGCAACGAAGTATTTGACCACTGCCGACCCCTAAATGGTATAAATGGCCTTCTTGTGTACATACCTGTACCTCGTCCTCTCTGCATGATATAACCAGATGCTGTTGATGTAGAAGCCTGGACCGTTGACAGCTCCTCGTCTTTTGCTGCAGAAATTGCGTCCTTTATCGTGTCATAATTTCGGGCTGCAATTATAGTACCCAGCCTTTGATCGCGCAAACCATCTGAAAACCGTTTTATTGCGAACTTTTCATTGAGAGGTCGTAACACGTCATAAGAATTGGTATTCCCATCCGCCTGTGACACTGTAAGATTCACAAAAAGCTGTTCTACTTCTTTGCCAAAATCTTCAATTGACCTTGATCCTTGTTTTACATTTTGTAATTGTGTTTGCAAGCAAACTGGTGACCTTTTGGTCAGTAGAAATTTTCTCATGTCCAGGATCAGAGTATCAATTGATGTGTAAGCTTTATTTATTTTTAGCTTAGCAGACTGACTAAGTCGGCTTTTTAATACAAAATTGATCAGCAATTGCTTGGACTCGTCTTTTAACATTGAGTCATACATTTCAATGTTATCAATAAGCTGGTTTGTAACTCCTTCAGTGTCATTCATTATCGGCAGTAACGAACATGCCGTTTTCAGCGAAAATGATTCCATTATAGTATTACAAGATTCAACTTTCTGTTCACAAGGCTGAAAATCGTCTGAACTATCAGATGCAGAGTGATCCTGCTGACATAACAATTTTATTCGCTCGTATTCTTGTCTAACTTTTTCTATGATTTCAGTACATAGCCCTAAATTAGATACTTTTGTGGAGCTTACTTTTAGCAAGTCTACACAATTTTTAAATTCATCGTATAATTCATTAGCTCTGTCAATATACTGTGCACATGTTGCACTTTCTTTTCGCCTTATTGGACCTACTTTTACAAGGTACTTTCTTATACTCAATATTTCACAATAAATTTTATTTAAAATTTCTAGATCCATAGGCAAGAATACGTTTTGCTATATAGGTACTTATTAAAATTAAGGTATAATCATGATTAATAATAATTTATGGTTACATTGGTTAAATATTTTGTTATACTCACGTACATTTGTAGGTAGGTTCTTACATACTTAATATATTTCCGTACCTATATATAATTAAATAAAAAACGAAAAAAATACAGTCCGCGGTTCACTTCATACTGGGATTGAGTCCGTCACGACGTTTGCCCTTGGTGGTTGAAATCCTCCGGTCAGCCTCCCGTGTACAGTTCGAAAAAACTCACTATTGATTTCACGCCTTATTAAATCCACCTGACACTTCCTATATAATTTCACCAGCACCACGATTAATATAATGATGAATCCACATATCATCAGCGTCTGGAGCAGATTGTTCGTGCTTATGTGCGAAGCCACGTCTTTCAGGATGGCATCGTTGTTGCCACCAGCAGCGTTTTGGGCGAGAATGACCTCCTCCTTTGATATTGTTTTGCCCATTTTATTTGAACTTGGGAGAGTTTTGCAACTCGCGTATCGCCAACAAGAAATTTACAGCAGCTTGATATAGCACGTAAGCCGTTAGTGCTAGCGCGAACACAATGATACACCATATGAAAGTTTTAGTCTCCATGTTGAAAAATAATTTGATTCTTCTAGGCACTCGGGTAACACATTTCGCGGCGCGACTGGCAGGGTCGCCATATACGGTTGGAGGTAAATAATACGAGTACGGATGGTTACATACTGCCGTCGTTTATTGAGTAACAACACCTTAAATAAGTAAGAGTACACAAAGATACATATTGGTTATATAGTATGTACTTATACTACCACAAGTAGTAAGTTAGTCACAAATAATATGAGTTATTGTTCACAAAAAAAAATGTTTACAATTTCTGTTTGAAACTGTTTACACCCAAAATTCGTATGTCAGCAATTGCCAACGTTTAATTCTTTATAAGCGAGTAAAAGGATGAAGCTGTTTCGGCAATTCCTTTTCAGGATGCTGTACATAAAAAACAGATTTTTTCCATATGTACATATATTCAAATAAAATGGAGAAAATATGAAATATGTGTGATGACGTCGCTGGTGTGTGCCTCTTAAAGATAGATTCATTTAAATGGATTGACATAATAACAAAAATTTGACATGACAAGCAGTAACAGTGATAGTTTTCATTCATTGCATCGAGACAATAATTATTTTGCACAAAACATGTCGCTTACGCAAGCCGATTTTCGAAGTAAAAATGTGGAATGAAAACTACTATTAAAATTAAAATGTAAAAATACAGGTCCCTTATTTTTATCATTCCGAGAAAAAATAACGTAGCTACAAACAAATATGAAATGTTGTCTATTCCTAAGTGTCACGTAGGACAGGTGTTACCTAACCCTGCCTGATATCTAACCTCATGCATTGTACAAACTTGTTTTTTTCAATCAAGCTGTGGGTTGAATTGTTTGATAAAACTGCAGCGTGGCGAGCTTGTTGGCCGACAGTTTTTTCCCTCCACACAAAGCGTCGCAAATGGCGCCGACGACAGCTATCGTCTTTTGCCGCCAAAGTCGACATCTGACGCGCTCTATCTCTATTGTGGCGCCCCCTTTGTGTGCGGGAAACGCGCGAAACTCATACGACAGCGGCGGCGGTGGCGGCGGTAAACTGTCCTAGCCAGTACGGAAAGTGATTGCATCATGCGACACAGCTAGATTGTTCCCGTTCATTTATCAAGGCTTTGATACACGGTAAGTACTCTGTAATTTTCGTATTGTGCAATCAAATGTGAACCTTCTGATGTATGTTTGGATGCTTGTTACTCTTTCGCGCAAGAACTACTGAAGGGAATTCAATGTAACTTTTTTTTATATGTAACTAGTGAACCCAAAAGACGTTGTCCTATCTTAACTATTAATATGAATATGAAATTAGTATAACCTGCAGGGTGGCATGTGTCCAGCAGTGGATGTATTTTTTAAATAAGAACCTTCTGCTGTCATTAATTATCAAAACAAAAAAAGAATTAGCGAATTCGGTCCACCCGTTCGGGAAATATGCGCTTACCAACACATTGCGCTTATCATCATCATCAGCCACATCCCGTAAACTGTTGAACGACGGCCTCCACCTATATTTACTACGATCATTTGGAGGGAAATGCCAATAATCGTCACGCATGACAGGCGGGTTGGCGATCGCAGTGGTGCTGTGTTTTAACTCACAGAGAGCGCTGCTGCCCGTCCTCTGGAGTTCCCTCGGTTGCCTTTTACGACTCCCACGACGGGAAAGTTGGGCTGAGGTGGTGACAAACCGGTTTTAAACGACGAAGTTGTCCGGGAAAAAAAACATAATATGGTCAAATTAAGATAGTCTCCTTTTTTGAAGTCGTTTAGCAAAAATAACCTGCTCTGACATAATATTAAAAGTTTAAAACGGGTATTATAGCGTGAACATAAACCAAAGATAAGCATTCAGCTTACCTTCATTGTTTGCCCGACGTTTCGACACAGTTACATGTGTCGTGGCCACGAGCTGACCAGTCAGTCTAACTGTGTAAAAAGAGCCTGTGTCCCGTTCCACAGGGTAACCTATAGAAAGAATGCCACTTATTTCTGCGCACTTAACATTTAAATGAAGAATTTAATTTCATCATTTCATTGCAAACGGGTATAAATAATTTTGGTTATAAAAATAAAGGCATAAAACTAACCTAATTGTAAGCTTTTCACTAATTTCAAATGCGCCATAGTTGAGCGAAATAAATGATATTATTATTATGTATTTATTTTCAACACGCCTGTAGAAGAACAGGAGTCGAAGTATCGATGACGAAATTAAACGTTATTCTGTAATTGGTGCTTCTTCGATAAAAATGCATATCGCACATTACATGGTAGTAAAAGAAAAGAAAAAATGGGCGGAGATGGAGAAAACATTGTTTTTACCGTGAAAAAGTTAACTTATCTGACGGAACTACAATAAAAACATAAAATATTGACTACACGAATGATTGATTGATATCTTTGAATGGCGTAAATTCTTAGGCAGACATTACACGATACGTTTTGCACTCAGTTTTACCACAGTCATTATTGTGATTGACGGATTTCCTATCGTCTAATATAGTGAATGATGTTTGAATTAGTATTAGTAGTCATTCCATAAATCATGACTGATGGAATTGAATGACGCTTGCATGAGCGTCTAATGTCTGCCTTATATACTAAAGGCTAAACCCGCCCAATCGCCTCGACAATATGGAGAGTTAGCAACTCGCCTAGTGAAGTTATTCGTGCAACTACGCCACTTTCTATAAATTATCTGTAACGATTTCAACCGTCTTTATTATATGCTTCGAACTACTATTCAAAAGTTCCGTTAGACATTTATTCCATCCCGCTCTGACATACGAGTATTCGCTTACGAGGAACAAAGAGAGGAAATTCTTGACTTCCTCACATTTATCTACCTGAAGACACTACTACCTACTATACAGGGGTAAATAAATTGAGAAAAGGTATTTTCAGTTATCAATATTCATATTCTAGTAGTGTTAGGTTCAAAATAGATTTAAATAGTAAAATAATAAAAATCAGAAAAAAAGTATCCAACCAGTAGGTACTCGTCGCCCACCCCTTCGATTTTTAAAGTTCCACTCTATTTTTCTGGTCTGACTTCATCAAACTCTGATTTCCTTATCATTGGACCATCTTTGAAATACTTATCTTTTTTCTAACAAAAAGAAATGACCAAGTTTCACAAACGACTATGTTATCGACGAACAAACATAAAACAAAAGCATATAATATACAGACGAATGGGGAATTTTCAAACTACAAAATTTCGTATCTAGATGTCGATAGTAGGTTTCCAGAGTGACATCTGTTATTCATATTTTAATACAATTTTGATTATTTGGGTATACTATGTAAACTTTACAAAAACAATAAAATATTCACCTTCAGTATACCGATTGCTTGAAGTTAGTCATTTTCTTAAGATTAAACCCCCCTAATACAGCTAGCGCCATGTGTAATAACTAAGAAAAAAAAGGGCCTTTGCCATTGAGAAAGACTTTTTTTAAATGCTCTTCACGGTAACATCGCAATGTAAGGTACATTGATTATGGGTACTAACTTTAAACTCAATTTATTCTGAAACGTACTTTGAAGTGTACGAACCATATCAGACTACATAATATAAACAGGTCGAAATTAGGATCCACATCCTGTATAACGACCTATTCATGCACTATGCATCTAAAAACTTATATTACACATAAATATTTAGATGAACTAGTGTTTGAGCGAATAACAAAGGAACGAAGGTTCAAAGTATTACGAATTGTATCGGTAAAGAAGTCTGTA
Organism: Conopomorpha cramerella; assembly: GCA_012932125.1. Lineage (NCBI taxonomy): Eukaryota > Metazoa > Arthropoda > Insecta > Lepidoptera > Gracillariidae > Conopomorpha > Conopomorpha cramerella. The sequence goes on along the minus strand of SJJU01001162.1, from coordinate 18,381 downwards.
ATATTTACCGGCATAGTTCAACTTTGCAACTCCATTATATGCGTAATTTAGTTCGCCTGTGAGAGCCGTCTTATCAGAGTTCGCAGCTTCGCTCGGTCTCACTTAGACCAAGGCGGTTGTTTAAACTGGACTAAGTACTTACTTAGGGCTTCGCGTCCCAGTTATATTAACGTGCGTTTGCACCGGCGAAATGGGCACAAGAAAATATACTGGACAGTATACCATATACGCTGGTTAACTCTTGTTTATTCGTTGTTTCACCGGGATGAATGTCAAGCGAATACAGAATGTGTTGGATGTACTCTTTTAAACCATTAACGCTCAGAAGAATACTACTAATAGAATAATAAAAAAATAAAATAAATACACTTCATGCCTTTAAATCCCAAAGCGGGGTTGGCAGAGGCACTTGTTTAATAAGCAAATGCCCACGGTTCACCAAGCGTATTTAACCCAACGTGACAGGGGGTGAGCCCATCGCCGTTATAGGGTTCACACACCTTGTGGTGTGCGGGTTTCATCACGATGTTGTCCTTCACCGTACGAGCGTTGTGTTGCGTATATAGGCTCTGAAAAAGAGTCCCATTGGTACACGTCCAGTAGCCGGACTCGAACCCGCGACCTTCCGGTTACAAGTATCCGACCAGCTGGACTAATAGAATACTAACTCTTTAATTGATTTTAACTTCTATTACCAAGTAATGGAGTTCAAAATAACGTGTCAGTATTCGAGTACAGGGGGTACTAATGGGTTAAGCCGAAGTCTACTGATTCTGTAGACCGTATTGAGTGGAATAGTAGTACCAGTAGATTTCTTAAAAGGTTATTTCCAAACTCACCCTATATACACCTGATAAAATTTGTTAATACCGTTCCCGTAGGAAATTTGGGACCATATATGTAAGTAATATTTATGTATGTAAAACACAAACCCTCGTATTCGTAAAATTAGAACAGCTTTAGTTCACTGTTAGTAAAGGTCTCATAACCATAAATGTACACCAAATACAGACAAACCAATCTAAGTTGATAAACGTCAACTAGTTAGTCAACGTTTTAACTTTTTATGAATACGACGGAAATTCGTGACTGTTTCATTCATCACTACCTCTATAATATAGCTGAATATGCACAAAACACCAGCGTGATCAAACGTCACCGAGAAAACAACTTGAGGAAAACACCATCAAATACCGAACGAATCTCGTTTGTTAAATACGCTTGATAAATATTGCCAAGCAAGTGTCTCTGTCTACCTCTCTTCAGAAACAAAGGCGACAGTGTAAACATAATTATCTTTTCAACCGTTGTAAAATTGTCCCGATTCATCGAAAAACGGCATCAAATATTGGGGTCAAAGCCTTCCTTTTTTGTGCTGAAAATAAAGCCTTTATCCGCTTTCATGATCGGCGTTTCGTCCTTTTTTACTGAATCCCAAGAAATCTCTCGTCTAATCCATTATCTAGGCGGTAGATACTTTAGTGTATTTCATAGCCCTTGTTCGTGGCTGATAGATAGGGGGATTACTGTCTCTTTAAAATATTCAATTACATATTCCATTTTATCTCGCAATACCTACTAAACGGTTAAAAAATCTTTATACTTAGTCTAGTACCGTCGTATTTATCACCAATCAATACGTCATCGTAAATAAAAAGTCGCTGCCCGCTGTCTGTCCGTAAGTATGCTTCGATATTTAAATCTACGCATCGGATTTTGATGCGGTTTGTTTACTAAATAGTGATTTTAGAGGTGAGGTGAGGTGAGGAGAGGAGAGGTGGGATTGGGCGGGATGGCGATGGGTTTTTGTTTTTTTTGATAATACCAATACAACATATAGGTATATATATACCGAATTGCGCTTGTGAAAGTGTCAGAGATTGGCTTTTAATTTGCCTCCGATTGTTTTTTTTATTCATCATAACTTTCGACTGAATGATTTAGAAATTATTGCACACGTGTTGGTTGAATACAGCTACAAGCTTGCAACGTTTATTCGTGAGCATCTGATACCCACTTACCGGAATAATCATTCTATATACTTGAGGCAACGTTTAATAACTCGATACTACGGGCTGTATGCACAAAAAGATGACGTCATTGTCCCGTTCCGCAAGCGAGTTTGACTTTGTCACGTCAAATTGTCTGTCCGTAATAAGAGTGAGAAGTAAAGGAGAGGAATCCTGTTTGATCAATTTGTTATACCCGTGTAATTTTCCACGCAGCATTGAAATGTGACGGTCCACCCTCACGTTTTAATGAGTTTTTGACACGACTTTGACTATAATTATTGAGGACTTGATAGACTATGACAATGACACCAACTTGAACACGAAGAGAATTAGGTAGACATTAGACGATACGTTTTGATCTCAGTTTTACCACAGTCATGATTGTGATTGAAGGATTTCCTATCGTCTAATATAGTGAATAATGTTTGAATTAGTATTAGTATTTTTATATTCCATAAATCATGACTGATGGAATTGAATGACGCGTGCTTGAGCGTCTAATGTCTGCTACACTCTCTTTGTTGCAGAATTATCGGCTTTAAAGGTGAACATAAGAACCAAGAAAAAAAAAACATTTTTTTAAATATCCGTAGTGAGCCCCCGAAGGCCGAGTCAGAGTGAAACCGTCGACGAAGTCAAACATCCAACATTAATTTCACTAATGCGTTATGCGATGGTGGATCACTAGGTTGTTCTACTGATGATCAAGTATATAGAATTCTGTAGGTAATATATTCCACCACCTATTCAAATTGAAACGAAAATTGTGATGAAGCTTCCTTGCTTATTAACATGGACTTTACAGTCACTAGCTTAGCTTCTAATAATTGGACAAAAATTTTATTGTTACATTTATACTGACTGTAAAAGGATCCCGAGCAATGGTCTTAGAAACGTTGTTGGATTCGACAATATGAACAACTTTTACTATAGCTACAATGCAATGGCAATATATTGTCAATTTTGTATGAAAATGAAAAAAAAAATTGCATTTCCCCGCATTGCCGCCATAGTAATAGTCGTTCATATTGTCGAACTCAATTATCCAAAAAAATTGTCTATTTTTATGGCGATGAAAATTTTGTTTTTCATTTCCCCACATTGTCGTCATACGTTTCTAACAACGTTTCAAAGACCACTTGGCTCGGGGTCCTTTTACACTCTGTAGAGTAACTAAACTAGAGTCAACTAGAATAATTCCCGCGCTTACGTTGAAAGGTCACCCTTCTACCTCTGCACTCTGTTACGTACCATAGGGGTTCACTAAGAAAGGAATTCCTAAAAGTCCCAAAACCGTTTGTACGAAAAGTCTAAACCGTAGATCTTAGAGGCCAGAAATGGTATGAAAGGTATGTATGCAAAGCTTAAATACGACAGGATTTTGAAAAAAATCCCACGGGAACAGGAATAATTAATATTGGCAAAACATCATTTGCTAGCTCAGCTAGTTAATCATATTTGCTTAGTCGATCTGTCCGTACGGGAACATCAAACGTTTCTAGGGATCAAGTACATTTTAGAAGATTGCAATTAAGAATATATTTTACAAAATCTGAATTCATTCATAATTTGTTCAAAATGAGGTGACAAGTCATTGACATAGGCATGGGGAATTAGGTAGGAGACCAATCCAGAAGATTAGATTTGATTTAAATAATATGTTTTTTTTAGAGCTAAAAATGTTATTGATTCCTAGACACTTTTGATGTGTGTATGTGAATTCTGAAAGCCTAACATTAAACGGGAATACCTTATAATACACGTGAAGCCACACGCTTTTACTAGTGTACTAGAACAAGTGGGTACAAGCTCAGAAGATCCGGCATTTTCGCTGAAGTCACGTATGGGTCTCGACAAACACTCCTATGTAAACGGGAAACACTGTCTTTCACCTCAGATGAAAATAAAAAGACGGGGGAAAAATCTTATTTTAGTCAGCGTTTCTTTGCGGAGCCAGAGTATTGAATTATCTACGTTTGTTATAAAGATCTTCCTGAGAACACTAGGTTTTCCTACATGTACGACGTGAATGTACCATAAAAATATTAAAAGTTTGAACTGGGTAGTACCCGGTTAATCCTTAGTTACAGGATTTTTTTTTGTCTGAATAAAATCCTAGCGTTCCTAAATTGTGTGGCATACATCGTGGGAAAAATATGGAAAAATAAAAAATTGTGTATGGTTAAAAACTGCGTCCATATGTATTAGTTGAACCTCGACAATAATTAAGAATAAAAAATCTTGTATATGCGGTAAATAGAAAAAAATATTTCAGAAAATTACTCTGAAAATAATCTTAACTATTGTCATGAGATATAAGTAGCCTACATTTACTAATCGTTATGAATAATGTAACAAGTCTCTCAGCAGGTGTCAATATTCCAGTACGAAAAAATAAACCGATACAATATCCTTCTCTAACAGAAGGAGTAGATGACTGTATTATTATTGTTATTATATACACTGAAAACTATTTCGACAAGAATTGATTGTGTTGTGTAAAGATTTACAAGAATAGAAGAAAAAATGTGAAATAAAGAAACACACAACCCTTAATATGTAAACAAAACCGACTTCTTATCAAAACATACACAAACTTAAATGTCTAATTGATACAAATTCCTAAAAAACTTATCTCTTTAATATTTACAAAATAGGCGACAAAAAAGGTTCGCAACTAGTTTCGATCAGCTGATTTTTATTTTTGTATGAAAAAGACTGTATTTCTTCAAGTGTCATTTATGAACCGATTTTCATGTTCCTTTTCATGATAAGGAAATCAGTATTTGATGATAGCAGAAGAAGTTCGACTAATAGGCACTGTTAGTACCTAGTTCTATTTCCTTAAAATTAATTTAATTTCGGGACCAATGTCCCTGTGCTGAAATGGAGTCATTACTTAGTATAGTACCCTGTATACATTTATGCACGTATACAGTATGCATTTTGAAAGTGCTTTAAGAGGACTTGACTTAAGAACCTAAGTACTTACTACTACTTACTCCCCACTCAAATTCGGAGAGCAGTCTGCATGTATGTAAATTTGCTGCATAAAACCCCTTTGCTCGTGTGTGCTGCTCGCTTGGCGGCCCACTTGGCGTCGCATTAGCATAAACGCATAGCTAATAGAGACTTTTTAACTACAGTAAAGGTACGTCTCTGTGTGAAATCTATTAAAGATGTAGTTAAAAAAAAAACACTATGTACAACCCATTACCCTGCCTGGTGTTAAGTAGCGATGTGGTCGACGATGGAGCACACTTGGCCTTTAGGTACGTATTAACCCGTGACTTGAAGATCTTCAGACTAAACTGTGTAGGATACACAAACACAGGCAAGATATTCCACATCTTGGCGGTTCGGACTATGAAGGTTATCGCAAATGATTTTCAGTTGTGTTTCAGTGTTACTACGAGTACCTTACTTATAAAAATATTTGTATGATTGACTACATTCCGTACAATAATTCACCTTGGCCAAAAACTTATTGTAAACTAAAGATCGCCGCAAACATTTGGTTTGTATTCGAAAAAGTACTACTGATAGGGGTAAAGTTTATATTTATTCACGTTTTAAAAAGCTTTTTTGGATTTCCACCAATAATTCAAGATCAAAATTAACCAAATTGGTCCAGCCGTTCTCGAGTTTTAACGAGACTAACGGACAAAAAATCATTGTGATATATCGCAGGTCCAAAACGAAAGTGACCTTATCCAACATTTTATGATTTTAAGTTAGGTATGCATGACTCAGAACAGTGCCTGTCATAATAAAGATAAAGTCTAAAGACTAAAATCATCATGTTTAACACAAACACTAGCAGTTTATGAATAAATACACTTCACGCCTTTTAATCCCAAAGTGCTTGCTAAAGCAAATGCCTCTTATGACTTGCCTTCATCCTTTAAAATACTGGCACCTGCTAAACAGGTTAGTAAAGATATTCAATCTCTTAACGTTTCCTGGAAATCTTGAGCTCCATGATCTCCTTTAGGTCGCGTAATTAATGCAGGCTACGTGAACAGGGATCGCTTAAACCGAGTGCCTCAGAAATAGACCTTTGGTAAATAAAATTATTGGTAAAAGACTTAGTACTACTACTAGGTACTTGAGATTAAGATGGATTAGAAAGCTTTTTAAAAGTAGTAAGTAGATAATTAATTTCCATGCACTGTTGAGGTGTATCGTTTTTATTTACGACAGTTTTTAAAACTTTAATGGTGGTCAAACGCTTGTTCATAGTGATAAAAAAAACTTTTCACCGCCAAGTAACATATTTTGTTTTCGTTAAATTATTTTCATTCAGAATATAATTCAAAATCACGAAAACAAAAATCACACAGACAGATTTTAAAATCACTGGTATGGTGTGTCTGATATATATATTGAACTCTAAATGGATTTTGAGTTGTACCAGTCAGGAGACTGGTACATTCATTCATTTATTTATTTACACACACTTTAACATCATTGGAGGTAGGCCCATTGCTATATAATAGTAAATAATAACAAAATAGAGGTTTAGACAAAAAAATATGTATATTTTTTTTCATCACTGATTCATCAACGCTCACCCTAGGCCCTTGAACCGAGAAAGCTGAAATTTTGCACTAGGATTACTTTTATAATATTTACGTGTGGTAAGGACTTTTCTGAATTCGTTCTCTAAGGGGTTAATAGTGGGGGTAGAAGTTTATATGAGAAAAATGTAAATTCTGGAGTTATGGTTCTAAAACTTGGTGGAAACTTCGTGAATGAAATCGCGGGGCGTCCACTAGAAGTACATACAAGATATTGGCGCTTAAAAGCTGTACTTTCTTAGGATAAACGACGAGTAGTTAGACAGTTAAGCGGATTCTGCGCTATTATCAAAAGTTTTTAATGAAAAAATAGCTTTTCAGGAAAAATTGTGGCTTTAAATCGTTAGTGATGATGTAGCTACATCGATTTATTTATTTCGAGATACAAAAAATATTTAAATATCCTGACATTATTTTATTTTTGAAAAAAATATATGTATAGTTTGACAGTATCTATTTACATTTTTAGAATATTGATATTACAGTTTTTGGACGGGCAGATTATTCGGGTTTAAGACATTAAGTTGTTATTGAAATAGCTAAACGAAATTTACCGTGATAGTTAACCAGATAATTAACCCCTAAACCCCACTTAGGGGTTTATACGGGTGAAACCGGCAAAAATCGACCCGTGTAGATCATCCCCCAGAATAGGGAATCCACAGAAACTAAGAAGTGGAGCCAGTTTTAAATAAAATACTTTTTTAACGTTTTATAAATTTAATACCAACTAGCTATGAAATGTAATATCGGAAAAATGTGATTTTAGTTCGAGACTTTAATTTGTAGATTATATGAAAAAAAAAGTTATGAAGAGATTTTCTTCTCTTTATAAAAATGAATAAAAAAACGCGAAATTTTCAAAAGTAGATATCAGAGGTTTTGTCCTCCACCTTTTCAGTAGAGTTCGCCTTATGCAAACTGCTGCCAAGGGTATTTCCGGATGTGTGACGGAAATGTCACCAACTATACCGGATTGCCCCACTATCGTGTCATATAGCACTACTTCCATCACGCATGCGCAAAGACATTACTCGTACTGCCAAAACACCGAAGTCAACATTCATCCAGTCCTTAAAAGTGTGAAGCGCGGGAAGGCCGTCGCGCTCGGCACGGAGAAAGCGCGCCAAAGTAACACGCGTAACGAGTTTTAACAGAAAAAAGTATAAATGACAATGAATTCTTTTTGGCCAGGTTAAAGTGTGTTGATATTCAAAGGTGTACGTGAATCTTATAGTTCCCGAGACTCGAGTGTAAGAATGAATTGTGTGGAATGACGGTGTTGTAATCATGAGAGGTTTGTTTAGATTTATTTATTACTGGAATTACTTTCAGTTGTGTTGATGAAGTTCATAGTTTAAGAAATGTCTAAATTTATAGAATGAAGAAATGTAAAATAGACTTGTTTTGTTGCTGTCGTTTATAAATATAAACATTTTTTATAAAATTTGCTCAACATATATAATGCTTGTCATAAAGCTCATTTAGTTTTTAATTTTTACTTCTTACTGAGTGAATTTGGGTCCAATTTTGTCACAGTTTATATATTTATACATGTTATATATGTTAACTCTTCCGATACCATTTCTCGCCTGCCGCCGAAGTGGTAACAATAAAATGTTCAGCTCATTGTCTACGAAAGTGTTAGTCTAAATGTTAAATGGTCGTGTTAGTAAATGGTCTTAGAGAGAGAAAGATGCGTAAACTTGCGATGGATTCATCGTCTAACATTTTGAGTTAGATATTCTTGTAATTTCGCTTTCAAACTACCTCTCTTTTTGAATGAAAGGCGTTTGTGTATTTATTTACTATATACACGCTTCACGGCTTTAATCCCAAAGCGGGGTAGGCAGAGGCACTTGTTAAAGCAAGTACCCACGGTTCACCGAGCGTATTTAACCCAACGTGACAGGGGGTGAGTATAGTATAGTATTTATTTACTTATGTGTTTATTTTGTGTATGCATACACAAATAAGCGTATGACATCTTGACTAACGAGTAAATTATACAATTTAATAATTATATTATTACATATTATGTAAAGAAAAACAAAACAGTTTCTGAAATTACATTAACAGTTACGGAAATGAAAAACGAACTTAAACCAGTATTTTAGTATATTATTATTTTATTCATGAATGACATTGTTAAGAAAATTGAAATGTGATCACACGGAAAGCACGAAAATTATCATCAAAATCAGTTTACTCAGCCGAAAGTTCTGAAAGTTCAAACATAAAACATACAGTCAAATCGAGTACCTCCTCCTTTTTAGAAATCGGTAAAAAATATAAAATAATGAAAAATATGAACTAATGGAACATTTACCCACCGACTTATCACATCAGCACCCAACAATATCTAAAATATAATATACTCATGAGCAAAAATTTCGCAGTATTCTTCGTAAAGTGAATCTTTCAGCTCTTATATTTATAGCGTAACCAAAATTTCCATTTTCTTGTATATACATATTGTGTCTAATATTTCACGTATATAATATACAATTAATAGTAATTATAAAATTAACCCTTAACATGAACATCACTACGTAGCCATACTGTACAGCCATAGTGTATTTTGCTACGCCTCGTAGTCCCTATTTGTTGTCTACGCGACGTAGTCACTTAGGATAAACTATTGCGTAGTCTTCGCGGCCTTGCCAGGTAATAACTATACAAGAATACATAATGCACTGAATCAACAAAAATAACAGTACAGTATAAATACTATTACGACCGGGTGGACAAGTGGTCAGGCCACCTGCCTCTAGACCGGTGGTCGCTGGTACTATTCCCGCAGCCAACATAATGCAAATACAAATAATTTATTGCGTTCATGAGTACATAGGGTGTTCGTCATCATCATCATCAGCCCATACTTGTCCACTGCTGGACAAAGGCCTCTCCAATTGCACGCCACTGTGATCTGTTTTCGGCTACTCGCATCCAGCTTCTGCCAGCCATCTTGCATCAACAAGCCATAGGGTGTTACAAAGTTTAAAATCTCATCATGAAACCATCTTAGGGCACTGCAAAATGTAAAGCATATATTTACATTTAGTAATTACTTACGTTTAAGTATAGGAATGTATGTAACTCAACTCTAATAAAGGCAAGAAAAATCAATAACATTTAAATAAACAACAGCAAAGAAGTGCTTTCTGAAAACTCGATGAATTCTTTAGCGACGAACCGAAGCATTTGTTGTCTTTTTTTTCAATCTATGTGTATTTAAAATTATTCATCTAAGTATATCAGTCTCCAGCACTGTTCATCATGTGTGATATGTCCCAGATATTTATTATTCATTGTAACTTTTATTCACAAACATTCTTTATGAAATACCTCCGGCATAGACATTACAGGCCCCGATGGACCTACTCCACATCACGTTAAGAAAAGAAATGAAGAAATGTATGAATGTGAACGAAGCAAGATCGGATCGGTTTGTCAGGATCGTAGAAGATGGAGGTCTCTTTTCTGTGCCTATTCCTTTGGGAGAAGCTATGTAAAAATAAATAAAAATAAATACACTTCACGCCTTTTAATCCCAAAGCGGGGTAGGCAGAGGCAATTGCTTAGTAAGCAAATGCCCACGGTTCACCAAAATGCCCACCACCTATGTTTGATTTATTAAACCGGAGTGTCCACTAGAAACGTTATGCACTACTTAACTTTTTGGTGTAATACATACCCACTGAAAATCAATACTTTTAGAGAAAGCCACAAATAACAAGCCACAATCGATTATAAAGAAAAATACAAAAAACACATGAAAATAAACTTACAATCGACAAAGAAAAAAAATGTTTATGTGGTTATTGCAATTGTTTTATACTACTATATGTTAGTAAATACCCAAACATATAGTATTAATGTACGACATGTTACAATTAATAGCATTCTCCATTCTTCATATAAAATTACTTGTCAGCCAAAATTATATTAAAAACATGGATTTAATTTGTCTGTCGAAAGTACTACGAAATCGACTTTATTTTGAATATTTTGCCATCAAACATGGAAATCACGCATGTATCGCCAAAATACTAGTTAGGAGGTTTTGGTTATTCATGATCGATATTGTAAATACGCAGTTACAGATTATGACACCTCGCTTAAAATTACAATTAGGGTTTAACCTGTCAGTTAAATAAATTAATATCTTACAACAACACACACATTACCTTCATCTCATGTTAAATAGTTAAAGTACTACTTTTGTTATGGAATTCAGACAACGAAGATACTTACTTAAATACATTTTTTTTTCTTTTAAACAGGTACCTACTTATTTATGCAACATAAATGCCTACAAAATAAAAAAAAATATCTGCGCAGTTTCAGTTTTTCAATTTAATTAAACACCATGTAAATCGCGCCTGATAAATAAATATATTGCAAATCTTTTCCTACACCCTACATCTCTATATATATAAGTACTAGCTGCCCCCGCGAACTTCGTTCCGCCTTAGAGGGGATACCTACATTTTCTAAGTTTCCACGCAATTCTTTATTTTTTTTCTGTCATAAGAACCTTCTCCTTCCCTCGGTTCTAAGCTACATCTCTACAAAATTTAAGCTAAATTAGTTCAGCCGTTCTTGAGTTATAAGTGTAGTAACTAACACGACTTTATCTTATATATAGATAACCGGTACCCGCGACTTTGTCTGCGTACTTTTAATTTGAATATTAGATATTAGATATGGATTAAAGGAACGGTATAGATTTGGATATAGCATTGAGTGGCAGAAAGTACTCAGGAAAATGTATTGGTCCCTTGTGTCCAAGAGACACAATGACCTTATTAAAATGACAATGATCTAATTTAAAACATTTTTGTATACAACGTTTGCTGTTTTGTTATTATTTGTTAAAATGTGGAGATTGTTTGGACTCGACACTCGCGAGCAGGCCACGTACAGTTGGCCATGCGAGAAACAGTTTTTCTCTAAATGGACACTTGCTACTTTAAGTGTTTGCCCTTGCGCTTTGTTAATGGTCATTGCGAAGGCTGGTTTGAGGGGAAACTGGATTCTTTTAAACTGAAAAGGTAAATCTGTAGGGCTCATGGGTATGCGGGGAATCAAAACTTCTTGGGTTTGCTGAGAGGTCTCAACAGCTCTTTGAGCTGCGTGACGCTCGGCATCTAAGACCTGGCGAGCTTGGGTCTGCTGTGAAGTCTCAGCAGCTCTTTGAGGCGCGTGACGCTCGGTATCCAAGACTTGGCGAGCTTGGGTCTGCTGAGAGGTCTCAGCAGCTCTTTGAGCCGCGTGACGCTCGGTATCCAAGACTTGGCGAGCTTGGTTCTGCTGAGAGGTCTGTGCAGCCCTTTGTGCAGCATGACGATCAGCGTCTAAATTATGACGGGTCTGCGTTTGCTCAAAAGTTTCAACAGCCCTTTGAGCTGCGTGACGCTCGGCATCTAAAGTCCGACGGATCTGTGAATCCTCTTCGGATTCCAGTGATCTAGCAAGTTTAGCAGCCCGAGCTCTGCTAGAGCTATTAGCTAAATTGGACTTTCGTTTGCGAGACATCGTAAAAAACAAAAATAAAATGAATCGAACAAAACAGATATACAGATTGAGATTTGTTATCAAATAAAAACCTCTAATAACCACCTACGTAGTAAAAATTTACGCTCGCACGACGATGTGTATAAGTCACGTTTAAATTGAAAAATAAAGAAACTAAGAAATTAAATTACCAATACTTATTTACTACCAAGGCATAAAAATAGTAGGAGGTAAGTAGGTTAGTTTAGTTTTACACCTACTACGACCTATTAGATTAATTAAAAAAGGGAAATAAAAGCAAATCGGTTTTTTTAAAGTAACGGAAACTATCTTACCTACTATAACTATAAACTAATAATACTATTAACTATGAACTAAAAGATCCCGAAATATTAAGCATGTACAAAATTAATTTATAGGACCTAACTAATAAAAAAATACTACCTACTTAAAAAAATACGAAACAATAAAATAATTTTACTGGATCGAAAAAAGTACCTAAATCTTTGTAGCGCAAATTTCTCTAATCGTCTCTAAAGCTTCCGACAACGTCGTCTGCCCTCACGTATCTGCCCGTTCGGGTAGGCATAGTTATGTAGATTCGTGCGCTCCCCCACCACACGACAGCGCCGTTGCCGGCCGCCACACTTCGGCGAATGTGCGCGACGACGACCGACGACCAATGACAGCGGCGGCGATGCAGAGTATTCGTTAAAAGGATTTTTTACTTCAAAGCCAATTTTTTTTTAACTTGATACACCCAAAACTTCTAAATATCATGTTCCTAGGTTCAGTGCTTAAGATTTTGCATACAAAAAGTATGGTTTCGTAGTTCCCGTTCCGAATCAGTTCCGTTCCGTTCGAATTTCGGAATTCCGTTTGTAGAAAAACTCTGCACATCCTAAGAGACCTACGTACCAAGTCTCATGGTTTTATCTTAAAAATGACGAACACCCATACAAACTTTTAACCCCTATTTCACCCCCACACTGGTAAAAAAGTAAAAATGCTAAAACAAACGATTTTTGTATCTTATTTAGTGCTTAAATACAAAATGTAATGTTTTTATCTTCAAAAATTACGAACTTCATACAAACTTTCAACCTTTATTTCATCCCCTCACAGTTCGAAATTTCAAAAACGCTAGAACAAATGTTTTATTATTTCTTATCAAGTGCTTAAATATAAAGTTTCATGGTTTTATCTTTTAAAATTAAGAAATCCCATACAAACTTCCATCCCCCTTTTCAACCCCTTACCACCCCTATTTTGCAATAAAAAGTAGCCTATGTTCTATCTCAGGGTCTAAAGATTGTCTGTGCCAAATTTCATTAAAATCGGTTGAGAGGTTTAAGCGGGAAAGCGTAACAGACAGACAGACAGACAGAGTCACTTTCACTTTCGCATTTATAATATTAGTAAGGATAGATAAAGTTTAAACAAAAGGATTTTATTATCATACACATGAATACAAATAATACAATTATTTCACTTTAACTTTTATACATTGACCGATAGTTACAATCAGAAACTGAGGTTAACCTTAGATATCTTAAATTTAAAAAAAGATGGCGTTTAACCGAAAAATGTGACGGTAATTTTTTTCCAACGCGTGCAACGCCGATAAAGAAGTTTCACTTCAATAAATGAATTTCACTATACATTCTGCTTGAGTAAAGCTAGGTCACTCGTTATGTCAAAATTATGTAGACGAGATAATATTTTTCGTTGAAAAAATAAAATGAAATTGTGTCAGCGTATAGATGTATATCCTCCCTATTCCACATTTTGGAATCAAACTACGTCGTTCGTTGCGATGATGGATCGCCATTTATATTTGTATCAGTATTAACCTGCATGATTGATCGGCCTCGGTGGATTTCGTATCAGACGAACCTAGTTATTTGTCTATATGTACTTACTTATACTGTATGTTTTAAATCATCTAGGTACCTCATCGCTACGGGTTCATCTCGCGTTTAGGTTATGGCCGTATCAATACACATAAACACATCAAAAGTGTCTAGGGATCAAGTACATTTTAAAAGATTGCAATCAAGAATCATCATCATCATCATCATCAGCCCATACCTGTCCACTGCTGGACATAGGCCTCTCCAATTGCACGCCACTGTGATCTGTTTTCAGCTTCTCGCATCCAGCTTCTGCCAGCCATCTTGCGTATATCATCAGTCCACCTTGCCTGAGGGCGTCCTACACTCCGTTTGCCGAGACGCGGTCTCCACTCGAGAACTCGTTTTCCCCAACGGTCATCGGTTCTACGGCAAATATGGCCGGCCCACTGCCACTTCAGCTTGCTAAAACGATGAGCTATGTCGATGACTTTGGTTCTCTGTCGGATCACTTCATTTCTGATTCGATCCTTCAGAGAAACGCCGAGCATAGCCCTTTCCATAGCACGCTGTGCGACTTTGAGCTTGTGGGCCAGCCGTGCCGTCAGTGTCCACGTCTCAGCTCCGTATGTCATTACAGGTAGGACACACTGATTGAAGACCTTTGTCTTCAGGCACTGTGGGATCGCTGATGTTAAGACTCGACGTAACTTCCCAAATGCTGCCCAACCCAGCTGAATTCTTCTGTTTACCTCGTCCTCGAAGTTGTTTCTACCCAACTGCAATGTCTGCCCAAGGTATACATATTTTTGAACAACTTCGAGAACGGTGCCGTGTACTGAAATCGGTTCCGGTAGAACATGTTCATTGAATCAATAATATATTTTACAAAAACTGAATTCATTCATAATTTATTCAAATGTGGTGATAAGTCATTGATACAGGCATGGGGAATTAGGTAGGAGACCAATCCAGAAGATTTGATTTGATTTAAATAAATTAGATTATTTTAGAGATAATAATGTTCTTGATCCCTAGACACTTTTGAGCACACTTGTTCAGTACCCGGTGGACAATACTGAATTATAACGTTTGTGCGCATTTCATTAAAAAGTGATAAAAAAAATACACTTCACGCCTTTTAATCCCAAAGCGGGGTAGGCAGAGGCACTTGCTCAATAAGCAAATGCCCACGGTTCACCAAGCCTATTTAACCAACAGTGACAGGGCGTGAGCCCATCGCCGTTATAGAGTTCACACCTTGCTATCTGCTACCACTAATAGTGCGCTTACCAGTAGTAGTACGGTTAAAAAAAATTATTACTACTGGTAGTAAGAATGGTAGTAACACGGGTAGGAAAGGGGGGAATTAGGTAGGAAACCAATCCAGAAGATTAGATTTGATTTAAATAAATTAGATTTTTTTAGAGCTATTTTTCGAACGAACGATTTCCTTTTGTTGCAAAGAAGATTTTCCATGTTGTTCCATGATAAGAAAATCAATGTATTATGATGACAAACTCGATAAAGCGAAAGGAACTTTAAGAAATTGTGTGACGGGCGGCTCGAACTAGCATATATATAATATATTATCACTATGAACAAGCGTTTGACCGCCATCCTGCCTGATGTTAAGCAGCGATGTGGTCTACGATGGAGCACACTTGTTCATTAGGTACCTATTCACCCTCAGTGACTTGAAGACCTTCAGACTGTACTGCGCAGGAAACACAGACTCCGGCAAGTCATTCCACTTCCTGGCGGTTCGCACTTTGAAAGTAGACGCAAACCGTTTGTTTCGCGTAAATGGCGTACTGGCTGAAGTCGGTTAGTTTTTTCATCAAAATTATTGTACGTCCAGTTTAAACATTGCGCTCGCAAACAATTAAAAATATGATCCAATACACAGTTTACTAACGAAATATTACAAACAATAACCGATACAGCAGCAGAATTTGCAATAAAAAATAATTAAACCTACCTACGTAGGAACATTTAGACGGGGAAATAAAATTTAACTCTCACAAACACATGGCTCGAGTTTCGGATGTGGGAAATTGCACTGTTTCGCGTTTTATGTCTAGTTTGTGGTTGTAATTTTGCGTTGGGCTTCGTTCGTGTGTGATTCCCACGGCGATAGGGTTCAAGTTACTTTGGAAATGTATAATTATATGTGTCCATTGCGCCCGATGATCATAAATGGGTGTAATAGTCGGATCTGCGGATGTGTGGACAGTCGTAGAGAAGGAACAGCACCAGTATAGCGTGAGCTATGCGTTAGTTAGTAACTTTAGCGCCTCAAGCTCAAGTTTTGTTTGATCAAGTCCAAGTGAAATCCTGTCGAATTTCGTACAGTTAGCTCATGTGGTACGTGGTATGCGTGCATAATTTTAATAGGCGTTTTTTTTTTGTAAAGAGGATTTATTTTTATCTCCGAGCGAAAATAAAATGTTGATACAGTTAATATTATAAATGGACAAGTACGAAAGATGTGGAATGACTTGCCGGAGTCTGTGTTTCCTGCGCAGTACAGTCTGAAGGTCTTCAAGTCACTGGGTCGAATAGGTACCTAATGAACTAGTGTTCTCTATCGTAGAACACATCGCTGCTTAACATCACGCAGGATGGTGGTCAAACGCTTGTTCATAGCGATAAAAAAGTACGAAATGTACGAATGCTTGGATTTTGTTACTCTTTCACGCGAAAACTACTAAAAGGATTTTGATGGATATTTACATAGATTATACATAGATATAACATGAACACATTTTGTACACACATCATTCTACATTCTGAATTTCCTGCGAAACACCGCTGGAGTGCAGCGTATTATAGACTAAATGTCAATCCGATGATAATATGAAATTTAATTAAATTCTGTTCAGTAGTTTTCGCGTGAAAGAGCACCAAACATCCATCCAAATATACAAACTTCTGTCTGTGCGTCAGTGTTTAGTGTGCAGTACAGTCTGGAGGTCTTCAAGTCACTGAGGTAAATAGGTTCTTAAAGAACAGGTGTGCTGCATCGTAGACCACATCGCTGTTTACTATTAGGCAAGATGGTAGTGCAACGCTTGTTCATATAGCGTCATAAAAAAATTGGGATATTATTTACAACTTCAGTTAACATCAGTTTGAAAGAAGACGCAGATACCAAGATTAAAAAGAGCATGCTTCGGTGGTTTGTGCATGTGGAGAGAATGGATGAAAGTCGATTAACGATAGAGATTTATATGGGCCGGGTTTGTAGAGGTCATACATCAAACAGATGTTCTGGCGGAAGGTGGCGTGAAAAGTACTCGAAACCGGAGGTCATGTATGAAAAGATGTATGAATGTAGATGAAGCGAATGGGGTATGTCAGGGCCGTGGCAAATGGATCTGTAATCTCTGCCTTTACGAAACACAGGTACACATATCTACTCACCCACAAAACACAGGACCTATGTCGTGACAACAACAAAGGATCTAGCAATAACTAGTCGGATAATCAAAATACTAAGGTAGGCAGTGTGTTTTTGCCTATATGGTGTGCACGCCACGGCATGGGTGTATAACTCAATATTGTTGAACACATACACTATAACTAAACATATATAACTCAAGTTGTATATAGGCACAAATATAATAAAAGAGTGTCTGTAGTCCAGTTGGTCGGATACTTGACTTGTAACCGGGAGGTCGCGGTTTCGAGTCCGGGGGCCGGGGACGTGTACCAATGGGACTCTTTTTCAGGGCCTATGTACGCAACGCAACGCTCATACGGTGAATGACAACATCGTGATGAAACCCGTACACCACACGGCGATGGGCTCACCCCCTGTCACGTTGGGTTAAATACGCTTGATGAACCGTGGGCAATTGCTTATTAAGCAAGTGCCTCTGCCTTCCCCGTTTTGGGATTAAAGGCCTGAAGTGTATTATTTTACTCGACGTTTCGACGCAGTTGTATGCGACGTGGTCACGAGTGGACGCGGTGGTATGTATATATAATATATTGACACCGACTGTGCCGTGTTAAGGGGAAGAGCTTAATACCGACATTCGTGGTACAAGACATTGTTGGGAGCGTATTAATATTATGCAAACATTGTATGAATTATTGATTAGTTATAAACTTGTGCATAACAAACTTGCACGCGTCGTTTCATTAGCAATCCGTGATTCATACATTTTATTGGGAATTTACTACGGGCAGTAAGTATTTAATCGCACATAAGAACAAATTTTGTGCTCATTTTTTTAACAACAGTTTAAACCAGTAGTTTTATCTCCTTAGAGCATGTTTTGAGTTTATCAATATTCTTTGTATAAATGTACTTACACGGCACGGAACTAATGTAACTACACACATCAAAAGTGTCTAGGGATCAAGTACATTGCAATCAAGAATATATTTTACAAATAAATAAATATG
>SJJU01001161.1:0-30026 GCA_012932125.1 Conopomorpha cramerella | reverse complement strand
GGTATAAACCTACTTACCTACTGTTTGGTGTAGGTATAAACACGTGAGCCGGCCGACGCGACGGTTAGGTATTTAATTATTATTATTAGAAGTCGACTCGAGAAAGTACCTGAACCTACTTGAATGTTCTGGATTGTGTACCGTTGGTATATAAAGAGTGACGATCGAGTCGGCGGGACAGTTTCAACTAAACAGCGATACAGTGAAGATCAAGAGAGAAAACTAAAGAGTGATAACAAGTGATTGTGTGATTGTAAAAGTGTTTATTAGCGGTTTTAGTTTAACGATTGTAATTAGTTTGTGTAATTACAGTGCCGGAATAAAGTGTTATTCTTGATTTTCGTAATAGTGTCATTTTTCTATCGGTACCCACCCCCCACGTACGTAACAGTATTATACAATCAATCTGATGCTATTCTGGAGTACGATTTGGTGACTATTCTTCCCCGCCCAGGTACATCGCTGAAGAAAAAGAGGACGAGGATGATTTAGCCCTAAACAGTAAATCGCGAGATGTTCCTCTGAGAGTCGCAAGTATTTGTGAGAAGTGATGATCGAGATAGTGAAAATTATGAGCCCTTATCTACTTTGCAAATAAAATGGGCACGCGTACAAGATGTGAAAGCTCGTTGGCACAAGTGTGATGTATGTCGTGACAGTATTTGCCGTGACTAGTGACGGTGTTTTGTAAAGGTAGGAAACTGTAAAGAACCCTCTAGTAAATCAAAATCCTGTAAAAATGTCGAGCCAGTATTTAGATGATTACGTAATAATTGGCATGATTGCATAAAAATCCGCTCAATATACGTTTCAAAATACAGAGATAAGTTTCAGATTACTCCTGAATGTTTTCTTGAACCTGAAAAGTATTCTTGTTATTTTGGTCATTAGTGGTTATCATCATATTCCGCGAAAGAAACTTTACTGGTCCCTAGATAAGGAATGTCAAATTTCTATTGTTAGCAACTGTTAGCCACGATGGCAGGTGTTGATCAAGCTGTTCAATCGATTTCACTTCATCATCATCATCATCATCAGCCCATACCTGTCCACTGCTGGACATAGGCCTCTCCAATCGATTTCACTTATCGTGTGGCTATTCGTGGTAAGAAGCGATGGAGGGTTTATGTATGTTGGATGTCACTATAAGTAACGCTTGGCGCTTACACGTCCTAATTGCCAAGATAGAAGATCGTATGGAACAGCTTTTATTTCGACGGGCCCGTTGGTGTAGTGGTCAGCATGTCTGCCCCTGCTCTATAGGGCCGTGGGTTCGATTCCCACCGCTGGCAGGTATTTAGGTGATGAGCTTTTAAGTACTTGTTGGATGTGTCTGGGTATTTAATTTATATAAGTAGGTATGTATTTAAAAGAAAAAAAAAGTATTTAAGTAACTATATTTCGTTTCCATAACACAAGTGCTTTAGCTACTTAGCATGGGATGAAGGCAATGTGTGTGTTGTTGTAAAATATTTATTTATTTATATTATTATTTAGTAATGTACCTACGTGAGTTTAGATAAACGCATTGGTTGCTTGTTTTAGCGGGATTGGAATCAGAGACGCTCGACCCTAGATGCAGGTGCCCTTTTTAACCGACTTCAAACAAAAAGAAGGAGGAGGTTCTCAATTCGTCTGTATGTATAATATTTTTTTATGTATGTTCACCGATATTTTCGTCAATTAATTATAGACGGATTTCAAATTGTTTTTTTGTTGGATAGAGTTCACTTCCGAGGTGGTCCCATTTTCACCAGGTCAGGATCTGATGATGGGATCCAGGAAAAATCGAAGGCAACCACCGAAAATTATATGCTCGTATGGTGTTTTTGTTACGTAATCATGTCTTAATCAGGTATATGCTTCAGGGTGTCAACATCTGATGCTGCTGTGCTGATGATGAAACTTCAGTACTCCTTAACGGTTAGGAGTTGGAAGGCAGTACTGTAATTGGTCGATGGAAACTATTTACCAGTATGTAGCGATAACATATTGCTTGTGAGGTATGCTTGAATCAACATCTGATGCTGCTGTACTGATGATGAAGCTACAGTACTCCTTAACGGTTAGGAGTTGGAAGCAGTACTGAAATCGAGGGCAACCACCGAAAATTGTATGCTCGTATGGTGTTTTTGTTACGTAATCATGTCTTACTCAGGTATATGCTTCAGGGTGTCAACATCTGATGCTGCTGTGCTGATGATGAAGCTACAGTACTCCTTAACGGTTAGGAGTTGGAAGGCAGTACTGCAATTGGTCGATGGAAACTATTTAGTAGTATGTAGGGCTAACATGCTTGTGAGGTATGCTTGAATCAACATCTGATGCTGCTGTGCTGATGATGAAGCTACAGTACTCCTTAACGGTTAGGAGTTGGAAGGCAGTACTGCAATTGGCGATGGAAACTATTTAGTAGTATGTAGGGTTAACATGTTGCTTGTGAGGTATGCTTGAATCAACATCTGATGCTGCTGTGCTGATGATGAAGCTACAGTACTCCTTAACGGTTAGGAGTTGGCATCAGTACTGCAATTGGTCGATCGAATGTATGTAGGGCTAACGTGATACTTACTACTTGTAATACACCATCCAGACTCATCGCCGAGAAGTCTCGCCGGGCGAAGGCCTGGCGAAACGAAAAACGACTTGTCGTTTTCTGCAATACTTTCCACGCTACGATTTGCCCTCATTCGGGCTGCCTTAGCGGGTCTACCCATGATAATAAAAAAAATATAAATACCTAATGAGTATAAATGCATCAATCAAACTCTTAAGTTGTATTGTTTTTAAGTACCTATTAAAACAATAATTATAGATTCCTTCGACAATTCGACAAACGGACGTTATAATTAGTGACTATATATTAAATAAACTGAAACCCATAAGTAAATGAACTAGCATCTATTTTAGTTCATAAAGCATTAACACAACTAAAAATCGAGAAATAAAATGATTTAAAAAAGAAAATTATACCGACTTAAAAAAAAACACACTCGACAAAAACTTTAACCAGACAAAAGCAGTACCTAAACCAGTATAAATAAAAATCAATAAATAAGCTAATTTATCTATTTAATGCATATTACATTCTACAATTATTTACATATTTACAACTTAATACCTAATACTTTAACAAAGTCATCTTTAACTATTTAAATATTTACAGTTATCGCTTATTTTTCGGTGCCAGCCAAATAAATAAATGTAATTGAGAAAACTGACCGAAAATTCAATGCAAAACTAAGAATAGGAAATTTCCTAAGTATCGTATTTTGCCGTTTGTGTGGTGTTTGCCGGCCGCGCGCGTCAACAACACAACAGACTACGTTACCTAGGCTGCAAGCTGGCACCGACTCCAAAAATAAGTGATAACTGTATATATTTAAATAGTTAAAGATGACTTTGTTAAGGATTGGATAGTGCCGAAATAAAGTGTAATTCTTGATTTTCGTAATAGTTTAATTTCCTATCGGTACCCACCCCCCACGTACGTAACAATATGTACTAAAGTTTGGATGGATGTATTGATGAATGTTTGCCCTTCTTTCACGCAAAAAGAACTGCACTGATTTTGACGAAACTTCGCGGCATTGTAACTTACAAACTAGAATAGCCTATAGGCTATTCCGTTTTGGGGATATGTTTTGAAGTTATCAAACATATTTAAGACCAATAAAAATCTTTCATAAAAAAACACAACTTGGCGGAACGAAGTTCGGCTGGTCAACAACTGGATAATAATATTTCAATGAAGTGGTGACATAATTTATGATAACACTGTTAAAAGTTTTGGTGTCACATTTAACATCTGTTGGTCGAAATAAACCAGCCACCAAAAAATATAAATACACTTCACGCCTTTCAATTCCAAAGCGGGGTAGGCAAAGGCTTAACTTGTAAATGGTTATTAAATGAGTTTTCTTTAAAAAAAAACCAGCAAAGTAATGTGTCCGAAGACGAACGCTCGTAGAATACATTATTTTTTTAGTCTTTCGTTTTCAATTTTTTTTTCAGAAAACTCCCCATTAGCAGAGTGGGAACATTCTTTTGTTAATTGGTTATAAAATTATTGATTAAAATTATCAATGAATCATTATATCGGGTACTGATATTTACGATACCACCAAAATTGGGTCTAAATGGAATTGAAACGCTTCCGGGAAAACTGGAGCAACTATAAACACGTCCTTCTGCTCACCGCTTCATGGGCAACTGAGCGAGAGTTTTCACCAACGATAGCTTGTCAAACTGTTTTTTCCTAGAGTGGGAGAGTACTTTTTGTACGCCACCAAAATATTAGGTTCTTCGCAGACAAAAGTCAACCTTAGTTTTAGGTTTAGGCGTGTTTAGATAAAAAAAAATAAAAATAATACACTTCACGCCTTTAATCCCAAAGAGGGGTAGGCAGAGGCACTTGCTAAAGCAAGTACCCACGGTTCACCGAGCGTATTTAACCCCACGTGACAGGGGGTGAGCCCATCGCCGTTATAGGGTTCACACACCTTGTGGTGTGCGGGTTTCATCACGATGTTGTCCTTCACCGCACGAGCGTTGCGCTGCGTACATAGGCTCTGAAAAAGAGTCCCATTGGTACACGTCCAGTAGCCGGACTCGGAACCCGGGACCTCCCGGTTACAAGTCAGGGCCGACAACTGGGATCAAGACCTCTGTATTGATAAAAGTTTTGAGTTTTACTTTATTAGTATCAGACACGCAAAGATGTGTACATTACAAAGATATAGCTTTTTAAATTCAATTGGTGTTTAAATTAAAATATATTTGCGGATCACTGCGTAAATCCAAATGCGGACGTGCCTAAGGTATCAAAAGCCCGTACCAATTTAGTGATACCTAATTTTTTACAGTAAACTGAGAGGTAATTATATATATTATAACTCAACTGTGGTAGATATTTGGAGCATTTTTCCCGTTCCAAAGTCAACAATTTGTCATCGAACCCATACGAGACCCGTATCAATGAACAGATCAATAAAATTATACTGAGCTTTGTAAATATATTTTTTTCAAAACTGAATAGTTTGCGGGAGAGACACTTCAAAGTGGTAATATGTGTGTCCTGCCTGTAAGGCCTGGAACACACAAACAATAAGAATTATAAAACTAACAAATAATGTACCAACATCGCAAACGTCCACCGAAAATTATTGGTTTGAAGGGACATAGTAAATACATACATACAATCCACACCTGTCTCCCGGAGGGGTTTTGTTTAATACGTTATAATATTATGTTACTTACTACTACGGCACCCTTCACGGGAGAGTCCGAATCGCACTTGGCCACTTTTTAAATGAATGTCGGTTAACAATCTCACTATAGCGTAGTCCATGCATTCGAGCACGGACCTGTGATGGGATGTGCAAGTAAAATCTCTTTCGTCGACTTTCATCCATCCTCTCCATATGCTCAAACCACCGAAGCATGCACTTTTCACTCTTGGTCACTACTTCTTCTTTCAAACCGCAAATTTCTCCTATCAATCACACTATTACACTTATCCTGTCACTCAATGTCACGCCTTTCATGCTCCGCAGTGACCGCATTTCTACGGCATTGATATTACTTTTATGTTTCTTTTCCATACCCAACTTTCGCCCCCGTACATTAAGGTGCCAATACAGTGCCATGAACAGCCAATCTTGCCTTTTCCGACATGAATCGGATCTCACTCTTCTTGCAATATCTTTGTCAAACTTTCCATCACTTTTGAATAGAGATCCCTTACAATCCCATCCATTTGATCGATTTTCACACTGTCAATCAGGCACTCACAAACTGTCCTTTCATTATTTTCTAATATATACTTGTTAGCATTCACTTTAATTCCTTTCGTTTTCAATGACTCATTCCTACAATTAATCATCTGCTGCAATTGAAGAACTTAATCGTCAGCATATAAAAGGCATTTGACGATAAATCCACCCATATCTAGACCCCATTCACGTCCTTTCAGATCTTCCAAACAACAGTCCATGAACAAACTGCACAGCCACGGTGACGCTACGGATGACAGCCTGACACCTCTATGGATGCCAAACCAGTCTGAGTAGGTCCCATTAACTCTGACACAGGCACTGGAATCATCGTAAAGGAATTTCAAAGCCCGGATCAAGGTTCTGTTCTAAACTAGGTAAAAATACACTTCACGCCTTTTAATCCCAAAGCGGGGTAGGCAGATGCACTTGCTAAATAGCAAATGCCCACGGTTCACCAAGCGTATTTAACCCAAAGTGACGGGGGTGAGCCCATCGCCGTACACACGCCGGGGTCACACACCTTGTGGTGTGCCGATTTATTCACGATGTTGTCCTTCACCGTACAAGCGTTATGTTGCGTACATAGGCTCGGAAAAAGAGTCCCATTAGTACTCGTCCAGTAGCCAGACTCGAACCCGCGACCTCCAACTGGACCACAGACACTCTAAATTAGTTAGCTGTTACTCACAGCTTTGCTTGCAATCGCCTGATAATTGTAAGAATTTATAAATTCACACGTCAAATGTTGCTATATTATTTGGTCTGATCTGCATAACAATTTGGTATACCTAACACGAATACACATCTCCAAATACTAAAAGTCGCTCTAAAAAGCAGGAATCAGGAGAAAATATTCTCTGCTGTAATAATTATGTACACAAAAATAAATAAAAAATAAATACACTTCACGCCTTTAATCCCAAAGAGGGGTAGGCAGAGGCACTTGCTAAAGCAAGTACCCACGGTTCACCGAGCGTATTTAACCCAACGTGACAGGGGTGAGCCCATCGCCGTTATAGGGTTCACACACCTTGTGGTGTGCGGGTTTCATCACGATGTTGTCCTTCACCGTACGAGCGTTTGCGTTGCGTACATAGGCTCTGAAAAAAGAGTCCCATTGGTACACGTCCAGTAGCCGGACTCGAACCCGGGACCTCCCGGTTACAAGTCAAGTATCCTACCAACTGGACCACAGACGCTCGCTATGTACACACTTTAAAAAAATAACGACGTTAAAATAAACAATTTCATTTCAGTAGGTAGAACTTCGTGTGGGGACGGCGAATAAAATACATGTGTCATTACCCCAGGCCAACTTTTCCTGTCTTGGGTATCGTAAGAGGCCACCGAGATAACTCTCCGGAGAACGGACAGCACCGCTCTCTGTGGGTTAAACCATAACACCACTGCGATCGCCAAGCGTTTATTATTGACATTTCCCCCCAAATAATTATGGAAATCATTGGGGGAGGCCCTCATCCAGCAGTGGACGTCATGCGGCTGATGATGACAGTACGTGGCACTGGGGCAGGTGCCGGAAACCACACAAGGAACACCTAAGGCCCCGATGACCTCTTTTAGGACGCCTCGTATGTGGCGGTAAGGGATACCGTTTCCGATTTTTCTAAGCACCCGGCAATACAGGGCGAACATGACGCCTCCTAGAACACTTCTAACGTAGTAATTGGGTTTTAGGTGGACACGTTGTACTTGAAAGTGCCCAGCTCGACATCCAATAATAGTCCATTTGCACTCTGAATAACCGCTCGGTCGCCTTTTACGGCACTTAATGGGAAAACAACTGCTGTATTTTTTATTGAATAATAAAATTACATTTTTACGTCCCAAAACCGGAATGGAACATACGTTGCAACTACCTACTTGTATGTAGCTTACAATACAAAGCTTGAGGAATGCTCTCTGTAGCAGTCCTCCGAGATCTTCGTTAGTAGCCTTTCTGATCCCAAGATATGATCTCAAATACCATTTTTTAAACATCGTGATGATCGCAACTTATAGGAAGCACGTCACTAAGTACCTACCTAACTACCTAAGTGTACATACTACTGTTAGTAAAGTCATGTATGTCGCCATGTTATACTTCGTAAGTATCTACAGGAGCTCTCATTTGCCCGCCCACAGCCATAATAAAAATTAGAACGTCTCAAATAAATACCAATCGATAAGCGAGGAAGTTCTGATAAAACACTTCGTCCACATAAGTTTGAGCGCGTTTCCCCTGAAACGAACGCGTCGGTAGTGGAAGCTATGGAAGTTGGTCAGCGCGAGGGAGCGAGGCCGGACGGCGACCTCGCGACCCGCAGTCTTCATTATAATAATTTGACGTGCAGAATGAGGGCATCGCTCGCAAGGAATTGATTGTGAGGCCGCGGGGGCTGGGCGGGGCGTGGGCGGAGGGCGCGGGCGGGCGCCGCAGGGCGGGCGGCAGTAGTGCGCAGCGCGCGCGACAGGCGGCCGCGTCTCGCTGACAGCTCGCGCCTCGCGCTGCCACAGGTGAGCCTCCGCCCGCCCCCACCAGCTAGCGAGGTATCCAACGTTCAGCAGCCACCTATAACTTTAATACTTTGTACCCTTACCCAGTACACAGGCAAGTGAGCCTACGTACTCGATTGGCCGGTACCAGACATTCCTCGACGGGAGCCACGGTAGGTGTCGGCGAGTTGCACGTCGCGTCGTCGTCTCACACACCATACACCACTCACTCACTCCTGTAGCTCACTGTATCACTCACACACTCATATTCCCCACATACGTACCTTCCTCATTATGTACTCTTTTCGTGATAATATTAACAAATTCGACCTAAAGCGCTTTTCAAAACCATTGTAATCCAATAATCTTATTGATGCACGCATAATATAAACTAGAATTGAATGGCTGTTATTTCGTAGAGTCCAGCGTCCAGCGCCGATTTCTATCAACAAGAACATGAGCCCGTTAGTCACGATAGTTTAATTTACGATTGTTTTAGTCATCGGCAGTGGAGTTGGGAGAATACACTGTTATGTCTTCATAGCATCTGCCTTGTATTTACATTAGGAGGAGCGAGCGTGCTGTTCTCTGCACCGATGTCCTTACGCCCTCGACATAAGGTTCAAATTTAAAACTAGTAATTTCTAAATAAAGAGAACACTTAAAAGTTTGTGTATAGCTTATGAAACTCTAGTGAAACGAACAGCAAAATACATTTTTACTGGACAACGTTGCTGATATTCTCTTTTAAAAATCTTTTGTAATTGGTAATAGTGATACACTTCCGCCTTTTGGTAAGTGTAAAAAGCCGGAAGTGTCCTTGACTGGAGTTATTTAGGGAATTTTGCTGTTATGTGCAATCATTCTATTTTTTGGTACAAATTACGTAGATAGGTACATTTTTCGGTTTCGGTAAGCGTTGATTATAAAATATTATAGGAAGAAAAGTCTCCAGAAGACGGGCAGCAACGCTCTCTGTAAGTTAAATCACAACACCACTGCGATCACCAATCCGCCTGCCAAGCGTGGCGATTATTGGCATTTCCCCCCAAATGATCAAGGAAATCATTGGGGTAGGCCCTCGTCCAGCAGGGGACGTCATGTGGCTGATAATGGATAGTGATGATGATAATTATATTATAGTTAGTTATTAGGTACTTAATTATGTAATCGGAGTGAGTGAGTGGTACCTGTTAGACAATAGTCATAATATAAATCCTAATAGGGACATACAGTTACAGCTGGCCTAAATAACACGTAGGAAGTAGATAGGGGACAAGCAAGATCATGTTGTGTACCTCCGACGAATGCCAGTGCTGACCCTGGTATCTGGTGAAGCTCAGCAGCGGAGGCGCCGGAGAAATCGGCCACGAGGAACTACTGAATGTTGTTGTGTCCTGTGCAGGAGCGGCGGAGCGCCCTGGAGGCTCTGCGGCGCCACTCGCGGCAGATCGCCGCGCGCCGCGCCCGCCGTGTGCAGGTACATCTGAGCTTCTTAATCGCTCTCTGCATGACGCTTCTATTGCCACAGAATATACATACCTACCTACATACTTTACTAGTTTATCGATACAGGTATAATGTATTTTGTAGGTATTTCAAGGTCTATGCGTCTATGTCTATGACCACTACCTGATTTCTCAGTCATATTATTGTAAGAATATCTCGGTGAACAAGCAGGTAGGTACTACTTCTATACGCCAATCATGAATTCGTTAAAAAAATAAGATAAGTAGTTAAGCAAGCTAAATATAGGTATAGAGCTGGCAAACTATATTATGTAGGTAGTTGGGTAGTAGGCATTTAGGAAGTACCCGCGGAAAGGCCCACGGCAGCGAGCTGGCGCTGGGAGGTGCTGGGAGGCGCTGGGTGGCGCTGGGTGGCGCGAGGGTCGCCGACCTCGCAGTCGATAATGAATGGTTTAACCTGCCGCGCGAGCCTCTACTTAGTAATTCCGGCCTAGCAACCGAGCGTATTACATAACTTCCAGCGACCAAGAGCTAATCCACTCTGAAACTTATATCTTCCCCTTTCAATATCTTTAATAGACGCTAGATTAATGGTCTGAAACAGACAATATATTATTAACAAAGTTTCACTGAAATAAGCTTCTCGCCTTGTTGGTGTTGGAAGGCACAAACGGAGAAGGTAGTCGTTGAACTCCACCGTTGTACTAGCGGGACTGACTGAACTGTTCAAATCATACTAAATAAAAAACTAATAGGTATCTATATCTCCTTAAATCATTGTTAGGAAAAGTTAGTCGCAATTTTTACTATATTTTTTATCATTTTAAGCTTTAGTAGAGTTCGAAAATAACATAATATAAATAAAAATGCCTTTAATCTAGTTTTACCGTGATAAATACTGGCTGCATTTAACATTATTCTAATACAATTATAGCATTCAAACCTTTCTTCGATGTTTTAATATTTGCCAAAAAATGCTGGCCAATTAACATAAATCATGAACTGTTGGTGCTAACTAAAACTTTAGGTAGGTGCTTCAGTAAAATAACACTACACTTTAACGAATTTATATAAAGAGGAGAACCTTCGAATATCGTTGGGACGACTACTATAGTGGTGATGAGGTGTGAACACCACAACGTACAGTAGCTACTAGCTACCTTATGTTTGGACTTGACTGATTTATATTGGTGGGAACCTTGCATGCATGTGGGTTATTAATTAGTGCTATTACACATCTGATGATAGAAACCATACACAGACCTGAGTAGGAAAGTTTATTATTATTAAAATATTTTTATTATCATCATGATGTAGAAAATATATATTGAAAGCAGATGCACCTAGTGACCAAGATTGATAAAGGAATGCTCCGGTGGTTTCGAGGATGGATAAAAATCTATTGGCGAAAGAGATTTACATGGGTGATGTAAGGGGCCGGGTGAGTAGGGATCGCCTCAGAAGGACGACCAGAAGGTGGCGTAACAAGTACTCGAAACCGGGGATTCTGTACGGAAAGATGTAATAATATAGATGAAGCGAAAGGAGTATGTCAGGACCGTGTCAAATGGAGATCAGTAATCTCTGTATACCCGTCTGGGAGACAGGCGTGAGGAGTATTGTATGTATGTAGGTACATTTTTTTTGTTTTTAAGGTTCATGGGAAGTAGGTAGTCTGTAAATATTGATGCCATTGGGAGTCTTGACAAAGTTTATACATATTTTGATTGTTAGGCTTAGAAGTTTGAGTTGTTCAGAGCTCGAAGAGACAGTCAGACCTGAGCTGCTAACCAATTTCATATGAATTTCAGGAAACAGTATCTTGACAGAAAGAAACAACAACAAATACTTAATAATAATATGTTCCATGTTATAACTTTAGTGGAACCTGACATCATAACAAACATACGTTTCTCCGAATTTTAAAAATATGTTCACCCAGCTGACCCGGCAAATGTTTTTCTGCGAATATAAATTATTAAGTTTATCCCAATTTACGCATGTGTTATATATGTTTACATATACCGAGAATATCTCTATCTATTACAAAAAACCGAATCTAAGTTCGTGGCGTAAGTATTTTTAAAGATATAAGCATACATAAGGCCAGAGAGCGGAAGACGACTTTGTTTTTATGAGTATACTACTTATTGATTCTTATTTTAGACTTGGTATGGAAATGAGTGCAAAATTGGCCATGATTCTTTATGTCAACGTCTGTTTCGTCGTTTCTGAGGCACTCCACAAACTTTGTTAAAACGGGTTATTATTAATACACTTTTCGCTGTTTTCTTAAAAAAACACTCCACGTGGATTGCAACACATAAGTAAGTCATCAACCAAAGTACTTACATTCGTTTATAGTTGCACGTAAAATGTATTTATGTTATATTTTCAGTTTTCGGAGCGGGCGCGGGACGACCGCCAGAGCGATGATGCGGCCGGTGAGTGGCCTCCACAGACTTTCCACTCTTCATATTATATGACTCTAGTGAACGCCCCGCGATTTCATCCCCATTTCATTTATATAAAATAATAATAAACACCAAGTTTTAGAACCACAACTCCAAATTTAACGTTTTTGTCATATATTTTTCTACACCCCCTTTTTACCCTCACAGGGATGAATTTTGAAAAATCCTTTCATATATCACATAAACATCATAAAAGGAAACCCTCTGCAAAATTTCAGCTTTCTAGGGTAAAAGGTTTAGTGTAGATTGCCTTGATGTAGTGGCTAAGGTCGTTCCGGGGGCCCCGGCAGTAACGCGCGAGTGGTCACCGTGGGGTTTTAGTGGGTGCGAGTCCCACATAACCCCGCCGTTGTTCCCACCAGCGGTGGGGTATCCATAACGGATTTCCCCACGATAGAAAAAAAGTGTAAAAGTTTTGGGCTGGACATTAATATGTCAGTGATGAATGAATCAGTCAGGACACAATCCGTCATAAATATGTATAGATGAATAATTGAATAGCTTGTAAAAAAAAGTAACCGAACTCGTCAGTTTTCGTTTACTGGTAGTTTCTGGGCAACTCAAAATGCTTGTGGTAATCAAAACCTTTAGTACAGGTTGGATAAAAATAGTATTATAATAAATGCTTGTCGAGCTCTTGACTAGTACCGAACAAGCAATTTTATCAAGTTATGCTTTAAAACACAAATTAAGGTTATTTTATAATTATGACCATTAGCGTACAAGCAACGCACTTATCCACAGTTCAACTAATTCTCATGCCCATTGGTTGAGTTGTAAGAAACTCGTAAACTTTCACGTTGTGTGTGCAGACAGTGGCGGTTCGGAAGGGTCGGGACGCAGCGGCGGCGGCGGCGGTGGCGGCGGCGGAGCTGTCAGCGCCGGCAGCCTGCTGGGGGAGCCCGGGGGCGGCACGGGGCTGGTGCCGCCGGCGGCTGCGGGCGACCGCCGCCCCTCCACCTGCCGCGTGGAGTTGGGCTCGCTGCTGGCACCCGAACCCAGGCCACCCGACAACAAAGTCAAAGTAAGTGGGTGCATCTTCACAAAATTAAAAAAAAAAACTCTTAATTACACGTGACCGAACATGCAAACCTATTACCAGTAGATGCTTTATATGAAGTTTACAAAAATCCTTTTGTTTTTTGTTATTATTTCAATTTAAACGACACGAATGCACGTACCGGGCGGCTAATTAATTATAATGTCCGTGCGTTACATTTAAAAACCTATTACCACTAATTAAAATTCCATTTTGGGCCGCTCTAATTTATGTACTAATGGACATAATAGAAATTATTGTTGTCCACCGTTGTAGCGTCACAGCATCCATGGTATGACCGAGGAAGAGAATGTGGTACGGCCACACCAGGAGATGGCATCCCTGTCGCTGGAGGAGAAGAAGTTCCTGCTGGGCGTGGAGCGCGGCGACGTGGCCGGGACGAGGCGGGTGCTGCAGCGCGCCGCAGACACCGGCCACATCAACGTGGACTGCGTGGACCCGCTGGGCCGCAGCGCGCTCCTCATGGCCATCGACAACGAGAACCTCGAGATGGTGGAGTTGCTGCTCGAGTTCGGAGTGGAAACGAGAGACGCCCTCTTGCACGCCATCTCTGAAGAATTCGTAGAAGCTGTGGAAGCACTGCTCGACCATGAAGAGCGGACGAGAAAGCCAGGGGAATTACATGTAAGTAGGTTATTGTCAAGCAGTGGACAAGTATGGGCTGATGATGAGGTTATTGTCCAAACAGGAAGTATTCGTAAGTTAATATAAACCTAGAGGTGACTGAGGAACAATATGTGTATCCGAGGTTTCCCAGTGTGAATCGTGACAATTTTGATAAATTAAATCAATACTTTAATCTCCATTTTTTTTTACCAATTATGCCAAAAATATTTTTTACCCATTTAGTGCGAGGACCATCTGGCCATGATGACCCAGTTTGCGAAGATTCTGTTCTTAGGGATATACATTCATATTATTTAACAATGTTTAATATAAAGGAAAATGATAGACACAGGGCTCCTTGAGAAAAGCTGTTTAGTATCATGGACTGAATGACTTTCTCGAGTTTCGCCAACGTTTCTGATTTAATCTTGTATGTATGATAATAAAAATGTCGATAAACGAAATTACACTCTTATAATTATAACAATACTTCGGTCACAAGTGAACCCCATTGAAAGTAGGAATACCAACACACAGAGCTGGGAAGCGCTGCCGCCGGAGACGGCGACGTTTACGGCGGACATAACACCGCTGATCCTGGCGGCGCACCGCGACAGCTACGAGATCATCAAGCTGCTGCTGGACCGCGGCGCCGCGCTGCCCGTGCCGCACGACGTGCGCTGCGGCTGCGACGAGTGCGTGCGCTCGCGCCGGGAGGACTCGCTGCGCCACTCCCGCTCCCGGATCAACGCCTACCGCGCACTCGCCTCGCCCTCGCTCATCGCCTTATCATCCAAAGATCCGATCCTGACAGCGTTCGAACTATCGTGGGAGCTGCGACGGCTGTCGGCACTGGAGCACGAGTTTAAAACGGAGTACCAAGAGCTAAGAGTACAGTGCCAAGAGTTCGCGACGGCTCTCCTGGACCACACTAGGTCGTCACTAGAATTGCAGGTACTGCTGAACCACGAGACGGGGGCTCCGCAAGCTCCGCCGCCCGAGCCCGGCGCTCCCGAGCGGATGAGATTGTCCCGGCTGAAGCTCGCCATCAAACTGCGGCAAAAGAAGGTAATTTTGACTTTGGAATTCAAATTAAGCTTACTATCAGCGCGTCAAAGCTAGTGTTTATACCACCTATGTAATCTTTAAATACGGCTCTCATCGAGCTAATGCTCTATCGAAAGTCCTTCCCTTCGTGTGGTGCCTATTTTTAGCTATGGAAATTTGTAGTAATAGATAAATTGTGATGCAGTTCGTAGCGCACCCGAACGTGCAGCAGCTGCTGGCGTCGATCTGGTACGAGTCAGTGCCGGGCTTCCGGCGCAAGAACATGGTGCTGCAGGCAGCGGAGATGGTGCGCATCGGCGTCATGTTCCCGCTGTACTCGCTGGCGTACATCGCTGCGCCGCACTCCGCCGCCGGCCGCACGCTACGGAAACCCTTTATCAAATTTCTATGCCATTCCGCAAGCTACTTCATGTTTTTATGTGAGTTAAAGGATATGACAATCATTAATGAATAGCGACTCTTGATATGTTTACACGCTAACGATCTTGTTATATTTTATCTTTGCTATTTCGACGAGACTTCGTGAGAAGATGGATTATTACGTGCACTATATTGTATCCCTAACTTTCCACGGGAACGCAGGAAACGGGTACAGTCGCGATGCCAACGTGGAACACAACTTAAGTACAGAATCTATGGCAAAAATATGTCATTCGTCGTGTACACACCTACCTAAGGCAAAGCAATGTATCTTGTGATGAAACTACATTTTCATGTTTAATCAGAAATTCTTCCATGCTGCCTAATGCAAAACATCTTTGTACATCTGCCCATCGTATTGATGTGATAAATCATTATTAAGTGGTATGTGTACGCAGTTCTGCTGATCCTGGCGTCGCAGCGCATAGAGACGGCGGCGGGCGGGCTGTGGTGGGGCGACGCGAAGGGCATCCCGCTCTCGCGTCGCGGCGCGCCACCCTCGCTCATCGAATGGATGATCCTCGCCTGGGTTAGCGGTCAGTTCCGTTGCTTTTGGCATATATTCTCTTATACATTTCCTGCGAGAATACCGAAATGAACTAGTGGTCCAGGCACCTCCCTCTAGGACGACGGCCGTTAGTCCTGCCTCCAGCTCCGCTTTGCTTTAGTGATTACGTTCTATTGGTAGTTAAAGAGAAGACAATCACTATGTTTGTCGTGTGCATATGGGTGTTTTATCTATGAATATGTCTATTTATTTAGGTTATTTAACCCTCTGGCACCATAGTACGGAGTAGTGAAGTATGTATCTATCCTAATTTGGAGCCAGTTGACCATTTGTGTGAGATTGTTACAATCAGTATATGTGCCGCATATTCACTATGGTGCATTTCACATAATTGCTTTGCCAATATCATCTACTTACCTACTAGTAAGTATTTGAAACTTTTGTGCCTGTGCTCTATAAATTATAGCGAATACCTAAAATAATTATGTAGTAATATATTAAGTTTTTGCATGCAGGTTTGATCTGGAGCGAGGTGAAGCAGCTGTGGGACATGGGCCTGCGTGAGTACGTGCACGACATGTGGAACGTCATCGACTTCGTCACCAACTCGTTGTACGTCGCTACGGTCGCTTTGCGCGTCGTATCGCACTTTCAGGTTGGTGAATTACATAATGATTATCCTATAGTCTCCTAATGTTCTACATTTCACATAAAAACACTTCCGGCAACCAGAAAAACCGATGATTGGCTCATTTGTACTCGACTGTCATTCACTCGTCATCCGTCACTGGCTGACGAGCGCCCCGGCGAGCAGCGTTATGCTTGACCTAGGATATGTATTCGCAGAACAGTTTCGCAATCAAGCGGAGTCTAGTGTTTATAGCATGGTCGATGATTACGATAAGATATTAATTATTAATTAATGAAGTACACGTATGTAGAAGAATCGAGCTGGGTATAATGTAAGTGAAATGAATATGTGCAGGTCCGTCGCGAGTTGGCGCAGGGCTTGGAATGGAACCAGCCGCGTGAGAAGTGGGACGCGTGGGACCCGATGCTGCTGTCGGAGGGACTGTTCTCGGCCGCCAACATCTTCAGCAGCCTCAAGCTGGTGTACATCTTCAGCGTGAACCCGCACCTCGGCCCGCTGCAGGTCTCGCTCAGCCGCATGGTCCTCGACATACTCAAGTTCTTCGTATTGGACATACTCGTCATATTTGCTTTCTCGTGCGGTTGGTATTATAATGCTTTCTTCACAATATCGAAGATGTTTATTGTAGACTCTTTCTAAAATGCTATGTAGGTAATTTTATAGCTATCTATCCACA
Source organism: Conopomorpha cramerella (assembly GCA_012932125.1). NCBI lineage: Eukaryota > Metazoa > Arthropoda > Insecta > Lepidoptera > Gracillariidae > Conopomorpha > Conopomorpha cramerella. The sequence goes on along the minus strand of SJJU01001161.1, from coordinate 12,823 downwards.
TCTACTTAACGAGGATTTTCTATAAAGACATAGATACGTTTCAGGTCTAAACCAACTGCTGTGGTACTACGCGGACATGGAGAAGAAACGATGCCCGACGGGGTCGCTGAGCGCCGCCGCTGTCTCCAACGGCACTCTGCCCGACCACGACGCCTGCATTGTGTGGCGCCGGTTCGCGAAGTAAGTCGCTTCTATATTTTGCCGTATTTTACTGCCCTATTACGAATATATTAGATACTACCTACTAGTGGCGAAGCTAGGGGGTAAGCCGGTAGTACAAGACAAGGCTATGCCAGGCACATTAACAAATATTTTCAAGGAAATTAAGTAGCGTAAGGACTTATTATAGCTCAAATAAGACAAATAAAAATCTAAATAAGCATTGGTTAAGTGCCTATTTTTCACTACCGGCTTACCTCCTAGCTTCGCCATTACTCCTACCTAGGTACTTCAGAACCTACATTACACTAACATTCTACTAAGTATATGTATACACTTTACCCAACAAAAGACTAATAATCATTGGTCTCTCAAATTTGCTATCCATCGCTGCTGCAGCGCTGACAGCTTTTAAGTATATAAGTACCTAGACAAAGAAACACAAAGGACATCGTTAATTCGTTTCAGTTTATTCGAGACGATGCAGACTCTCTTCTGGGCGGCGTTTGGGTTAGTGGACCTAGACTCGTTCGAGCTGGACGGAATCAAGATCTTTACGCGCTTCTGGGGCATGTTGATGTTCGGCACATATGCAGTCATCAACGTCATCGTGCTGCTCAACCTGCTTATCGCTATGATGAATCACTCCTACCAGCTCATATCGGTATGTCTCAAGAAATCATAATTAAACTGTTTGTTGTTCCTAAGTCTGAGAATGAGAGTTGATGGGCCGCATGACTCGGCAGGAACGCGCGGACGTGGAGTGGAAGTTCGCGCGCAGCAAGCTGTGGATCAGCTACTTCGAGGAAGGCGGCACGGCGCCGCCGCCCTTCAACGTGGTGCCGGCACCCAAGTCCCTGCAGTACGCGTGGAGCTGGCTGCAGCGCCGCCTGTGTCGCCACGCGCGCGCCAAGCGGGAGCACATGCGGACCATACGGGTGTGTGCCGACTGCCGACTGCCAACCCACGGCCTGTTTTGTATACCTACGTGCTTAGATATGAAAGTGTCAAAAAATATTTACTGATTATGACTTTTATTTCCAGAGAAAAGCAAAGCAAGCAAATGAACGGGATTTCCGCTATCAGGTATCTATTTAAATTGATATAGGTAGGTAAGGTATCTAAGAGTATAGGAGGCTGTATTGTATAGTCTTACGAAATGCAATAAAGCCAGTAATATCAATAGTGACCTATAGGGATTAGGTGATAGTGTGTGAAATGTCTTGAGATACCTATTATAAATTAAAGTAGTACTTAGTATTAATTTTATTTAAGTAGGTACCTAATTATAATTTCGGCTCTCTGGAAGAAAGGTTTCACAGTGACAATACATAATAGAGGTGTACGTACATACGTGTCCGGCAGGCGATAATGCGCAATCTGGTGCGTCGCTACGTGACGGTGCAGCAGCGGCGCGCCGAGTGCGGCGGAGTCACCGAGGACGACGTCAACGAGATCAAGCAGGACGTGTCGGCGTTCCGCTGCGAGCTGGTCGAGATCCTGCGCAACTCCGGCATGAACACCTCCACGGCCAACGCCGGCGCACCCGGGGGCGGGGGCGGCAAGAAAAACAGACAGAAGGTAACAATGCTAGCCCGACCTGCAGGTCTTCTACAATTACAGTTACTGTCATTGATAAAATTCATCCATAAATGTACCTACATAGGGGCACTGTCTACCTAAATAAAAATAATATATTTTTTGTTTCAAGGAACGGCGACTGATGAAGGGGTTCAATATAGCAGCAGGAGGCGCGCTAGCGCCAGTGGAGGAATTGATGGCATCGTTGCACTGCGAGCACGCGGGCTCGGCGCCGGGCGGGCTCCGCGCCAGCCAGTCGTCGCTGTCAGACGGCGAGCGCCGCGCACTCAAGCCGCACAAGCGCCGCTGGGGCACCATCATCGAGGCGGCGCGGGCCGCCCGCGTCTCCCGGTTCATCGGCCGGTCGCGCTCCGAGGACTCGGTCTGTGACCATGCCCGCTCTGGAAGGTAAGTACCTAACTAACAAAAAAAGTGCACGTTATTAGTGTGCTTCTAGACCATGAACTCGCATAAGACGAGTAGAGGCACATACATTCAGCACGATTGTACATTTATACAGTGGCAGCGACAGGTCGGAATCGGGCAGCGACTCTCAACGCAGCCCGGAGCGGTCTCCGCGGCGCGCGGGCAGCGCTGGGCGATCCGCCGGGCCGCTGCACGCGCTACACGCTCTCGCGGCCCTCAAGCGCAAGCGCAAAAAGTTTTCGGACTCGCGGCGCGCGGACCGCGAGGCGGAGCGAGCCGCGGCGCTGCAGCGCGCCAGCTCCGTGCCGGCGCGCTCGCCGCCGCCGCCCGAGCCGCCGCGCCGCGCGCCCGCCCCGCCCGCCGTGCCGGCCGCCGGCTCGCGGGAGCCGCTCCTCGCCAGCCTCGACGACGACGCGCACAAGGTACTTGCGCCATTCAGACATTCTCATCATCTTGCAGCAGGGACATCCACTGCTGGATATGAGTCTCCCCAAATGTTTCCAGAGAGTTATCGTTCCCCTTTGTCAGGAGGCGTGTGGCGGTTGCGGGGCGGGCGCGGGCGCGGGCGGGGCGGCGGGGGCGGCGGGGGCGGGGCGCGGTGCCGAGGAGCGCGGGGCGGGGTGCGGGCGCTGCGCGGCGCTGGAGCGGCTGGCCGGCGTCACGCCGCTGCACGCGCACCACTCCGCCGGCTGGCTGTAGCGCCGCGCTGGACTCTCCACACGACTCATACACAACGCACACAACATCCGACAGTACAACACCAGGGGATTAGAATGGCTCGTTGTCTTCTATGACCTAAGTTACGTATTATAGGATATACATTTCCAACGAAAAATCTAGGAAAACAGCAGTCCCCTTCTTTTACGGTTTATTTGAATCCTTCATTGACAAGCAGCTTTAATTAAGTATTTTCATACGTTATTAATTAGTGGAGAGCGCCTGAACTGAAGGTATATTTGAGTTATAAAATTTTAAGATAACTACGTACTACATTACAGAGCACACTCGAGCATTGAGCTTTTCTTACAAACAATCGACCAAGAAGTCTCTCCCAAAGAGGTCCGACAAAGCCACCCTGTGGAGGGTGCAGGTCCACGGGGGAGCGCTAACATAGCGCTGTCTCTCTCCGCTAATATATCTCAACAATAATTCATTTTATTTAAAGTTATGGTTGTTTTTAAATAGGTAAAAAAATGGGGGGCGTTGCAAACCATATATTTTCACAGCAGTAAACAAAGAAGCTTTGGCCTACTATGAGCTACCCTGCGCAACCGTTTGCGGGCGGTGAATACTCACTGCTGCCACATTTGCTAGAACAGGCAGATGTACAGAGTTTTTCATTAGTTACCATTTAGCAATACATTTTCAGGAAATAAATACATTAGAATTCAAAAATGTGAAGCGACAAATCTCACCCGCGTAATTCCTAATAAGTATTGTCCCTATTTGTTTAGAGTAGCTGCTTCGATTGGAGCGCGTGTGTACTTAGTACCACCCTTTGTATCTACCTACCTACCTAGTGATCGTTAGCCTAATTAACTAAGATTTTAAATACTTACGTACTGTTGATAATTTTTAAAATGTGTTCCAGACAGTTTTCCAATATTGAATAGTGAAAGGCACATGTGAATAACTTACTGATATTAAGTATTTTAACGTCAGTTTGAAAGTGAGACAGATTTTACCTCCCTACTTTTTGTACGTTAGAGTTTTATCTACACAAGTCGACACATCGAAACAGGGAATCAAAATACATGACATACTCGCAATATTAGAAGAAAGTATAATTACTTTTTGTATAAGTTGAGTTCTAATAGGACATATCTGAGCTTTCGTGTTTTTAGATAGGTATAAGGGTTCCAGGTCTAATTTGTATGTTAAAAGCATACCTAGTGCCTAGATAATTAATGACGTATTCTGTATTGTAATATGTACCATAACTAAGCACAAAATGAAACTGTGAAAGGCCGGGCTCGCAGACCACCGGGGGGCCTCCTGTAGTAGCGCCGCTACCGAGCACTGCTCGGGCTGGCCCGTCCGGGGCAAACCAAGAGGTCTGCGTGCCCGAGCCTCGAGTGAGTGAACGAGACTTGTGACCAAACACCCCGACAGGAGCATTTATTACTAAGACCTACCTATTACATAAACATATGACTAGAGTATATTTAGAGTAAGGATCTGCATTCTCGAGGCGGCCGCGCTCGTCGCACGCCCGGAAGGGCACCGTGAGGTGGCGTGGTGGAGGGTGAGGTGAGGGCGGGGTGAGGGCGGGAAGGGGGCGGCCGTCGCAGAGAGTACGTTAATTCGCCGGCCGGTGACGGACCGACCGGCCTTTTGAGGCCTTCACATGTGTTTAGTTGAGCGACCGATTTTATATAGAGTTGTTATTTATTTATACACATTATATTTGTATATAACGGTGCGGAATGTAATAAATAAAGCACTATTGATAAATTATAGTGGTTTTCATTATTTGAGTTTTTATACCTATTTACAGTTAACTTATAATAAGTTAGTCATTAGCACAAACTAAAATGTGCTTTATTTAACGTTGTTTGGTATAACAATAGAATGGAGTATTGTTATCTATCTAAACTAATATTATAAAGCTGAAGAGTTTGTTTGTTTGTTTGAACGCGCTAATCTCAGGAACTACTGGCTCGAATTTAAGTTATTTTTGTGTTGAATAGACCATTTATCGAGGGAGGCTAAGGCTGGGGCTCCACCAAAGCGGAGAAGAGAAGCGATTTCATACAAATAAACACAGCTCATGGGTTGAGCGGGCTAGAACTGTATGAAAAATTAGCACATCTCCTCTCCTCTCCGCTTTGGTGGAGCCCCGGCCTTAAGGCTTACACATCACGCTACAACTATTACGAGCGAAGAAATAATGGAAAATGTGTCAAAAACGGGGAAAATTTTTCATCCTTGAGGGCTTCCGGTGCGTGCGCTGCGAAAACGGTTCAGGATAGCAAAAATATCTGTATGAAAGTTATTGCTCTTAAGAGGATCTAAAAATATGTCTGCAGCAGTAGTATATTATGTCTATTTTTTAAGATTAACTTACTAGAACCGTTTTTATGGTAATCAAATTTGGTCGAAATTAATGCATTATTTGTTATCTCTATTATACAAAAATGAATTGATGTTCCTTAGTCTCGCTAAAACTCGAGAACGGCTGGACCGATTTGGCAAATTTTAGTCTTGAATTACTCGTGGAAGTCCAGGAAAGGTTTAAAAGTTGTATTTCTTCCAATACCCGAGGTGCAAAGGCGACTTCCTATGGCAAAACAAATGTTTGCAGGTGACAGCTTGTATGTAATAGGTATTTAATTTAGTCATTATGATAAATGATCTCCCAAAAGTAGTCCAAAGTGCAAGCTGCCTGTTATTTGCAGATGATCTCAAATTGTATAGTAAAATTAATTGTAAAGAAGACTGCAAAAAACTGCAACAAGATATCGACCGGGTAGTGAAATGGAGCGAAGACAACATGCTTCAATTCAATGTTACGAAATGTGTCGTTTTATCAATTACTAGAAAGCAAAAAACTGTAAATAACATATACAGAATTGGCGACATGCAATTAAAATCAGTGTCACAGGTTAGAGACTTAGGCGTCCAGATCACGGCAGATCTTTCATTCCGTGAACATATCACACAGAAATGCAAAAAAGCTTTTCGGAATCTGGGCTTCATACTTAGAAGAGTACATGGTTTTACGAACATCAAGGCCATTGAAGCTCTTTACAATAGCTTAGTAAGAAGTCAGTTAGAGTGCGACTCCATCATTTGGGCTCCGCAGGAAGTTAAATATAAAACGATGCTGGAACAAATTCAGAATAAATTCATTCGGTATTTATACCTGCGGCAATATGGCGTGTATCCATTTTACCCACTCATGTATCCTACCCTATTTATTCTGGGTATGGTGGGGTATAATCAATTGGGGGTCAGAAGGGATGCTGCTCTGGTAACATATGTTTTTAAGGTACTCCGAGGTAAAATAGTGAATCCTAACATACTCTGTAGACTACACTTGAACGTCCCGGATGGGTTTGTGTTTCGTAGACGTCGACCTTCTTTGTTTGTAATACCACGCGGAAGGAGTAACTTGTTGACCAATTCACCTTTGTCCTGTGCTTTACGAATCATAAACGTGATTGCTGAATCGGCAGATATTTTTCAGGTTTCTCTGGGAGAATTCACAAAGATAGCACTACATACTATTAGCTATTATATGTAAATAAAATCGAACTTTATCGCATTAGGCTAAGCCTGTAAAGATAAATGTTTATGTGGAAATAAATAAATAAATAAATAAATAAATAAATAAATAGTTTGAGCGTCTGTCGTCTAGTTGGTCGGATACTTGACTAGTAACCGGCAGGTCGCGGGTTCGAGTCCAGCTACTGTACGTGTACCAATGGGACTCTTTTTCAGAGCCTATGTACGCAACGCAATGCTTGTACGGTGAAGCACAACATCGTGATGAAACCCGCACACCACAAGGTGTGTGAACCCTATAACGGCGATGGGCTCACCCCCTGTCACGTAAGCTTAAATACGCTTGGTGAACCGTGGTCATTTACTTTAGAAGTGCCTCTGCCTACCACTCTTTGGGATTAAAAGGCGTTAAGTGTATTTATTATTTTTTATTGTTTATTTATTAATTTCGTTACTATCGCGGATAACTTCGTCGTTTATAAAGCGATTTGATGATTCTTTTTTTGTTGGAAAGAAGACATTTTATGAAACAACTGAATAAAGTATGGAGAACAGTAACGGACCACAACACTCAATCCGGTGCGCTGAGAAAGATGTACGTGTCTCGAATCTCAAAAAGTGCTTATTAGTTACTATAACTCTCGTCGCAAACACCCCTACATTGCAAAAAGACAAGTTATTTTTGTTTGTGTTGACCTACCTAAGCAATAAGCATATCGCTAACAAGCATGGTGGTGATCAAACTCTTGTTCATATTGATAAAAAAAAGGCATGACTGAAGCTACACTGCAAAAGATCTCTCTTAATCGAGTACTCTTATACATTGAGTTACTACTTTAAGGAGACAATTGAACCATTTTTTGCATAGACCATTGCGTAGAGACAAAATGCTAAATTCATACGTCAAGTACAAAATGCAGTTGGACTGAGAATCCTTGATTTGCACAAACAAATCCTCGTGAAACAAAATCCGTCTTGAAGGAGTTGAAAATGAAAATGCTCAGATAATAAATATAGATGTGTTTATTTGGTGAAATGAACTAGTAGTATAGTGCAGTAGTGTATACATAGGCAAACCATTTAACTGCCGGAACGCCCGCGGGGCTAGAGGTAGGTGGGGGCGGGTTGCGGTACACAAGTGACTACTTATTTCAATTTACCTCGAGATATAATAATAATATGTATTTGAATTTAAAATGAAAAAGTTATAATCTCTTTTTGAGTACTTATAGCACAAATGTATCCATACCTATAGTGATGGGTAAACATCACAAAATTGAAAAAAAAATGTGTAGTCTATTAAAATTTCGCCGATAAGGGATCTTGTTTTCCTAGTTGCAATAAAGAGTAAACGTTGCATACAACGTTGTTAGGCTTGCTAGTTAATTTGATTAGAAAGAAAATTGAGACACGTCTGCAAAGTTATCTCGATACATTGGAGGCCGCTAGCGTAGTGAGCAACGTCGCTTGTGGTGCCCCGCCCACCCAGTGGCGCGCGGCGCGAGCAGTCAGGCGGGCAGCAGGTCGAGCGGCGCGTAGCGGTCGTGTCCGGGCGCGCGCAGCAGCAGCGCCAGGCGGCCGCCGCGCGCCGCGAGCAGCACGCGCGCGCCCGCCGGCAGCAGCCCGCGCTCCGCCGCCAGCGCCAGCTGACGCACACAACACAACCTTATATTACTACTAAGCTATCTTCAAGTTATTACAAGTTCAGTACAAGTTTTTCTACAATGTACTCAACTTTGCAATGTGTCATTTTTCAATGTGTCTGGTTTAGGATATTTCTCTATGTATCGATAAAGCAGCTGGAATCTGGCTTCCGAAGACCCTGCGTGAACTCCGCCACTAAGACGAGCCGTCACCAGAGCCCCGTCATTTCGTCAGATCATTTATTTAATTTATTTTTATTATCTATTCGAGTGCCAATGCGTGCTTCTGTATACAGGGCTACTATTTGATTTTAATACAGCAATCTGCAGATCACGAAAGAGAGAAAAAAATTAAAAGGTAGGTATATCTCAACCTTTGTGTAGGTACGAAACTGGGTCCTAATAGACCAAGGACCACGAGCGATGGTTTTAAAAGTGTTGTATGCAGCGGCAAGCGGTAGGACATTTGTGTGAGCGACAGAAACCAAAGTGATGGTGAGAGTGACCTGGTTGACGACGCGGCGCTCGACCTCGTGCTGGATGCTGCGCGCGCCGTAGTGCACGTCGTAGCCGTCCGCCAGCGCCCCCAGCGCGCCGCCCTCCCACTGCAGCTCGAGCGCGTGACGGCGGCGCGCGCGCTCCGCCCAGCGGCCCAGCTCGCGCCCCACCAGCGCCAGCAGCTCCTGCCGCGAGAACGGCAGGAAGTACACGATCTCGTTGATGCGCCCCAGGAACTCGTCGCGCCCGAAGTGACGTTTCAGAATTGGCCGGACTACGGTGTCTTTAAAGTGTCGCGACACTTCGAGCGGCTCGTCTATTATGTTCTCCTCTGGAGCGCCGTCGGCCCCGGCCACCTCGGAGCCGAGGACGGGCGTGACGGGCAGGGGCGCGAGGGGGGCGGCGGCGGGGGACGCGGGGGGGGCGGGGCCGGCGCGCGCCGCCGCTCGTTGCTCCGCCTCGCGCCGCAGATGTAAACCGTGCGATGCTATCTCGTCCGCCGCCAAGTTGGACGTCATCACGAAGATAGCGTTCTTGCACTCTATTAATTTACCCTTACCGTCCGTTAGACGACCCTGAAAATAGAATCAGCCATTAAATAATGATTCAAAAATCAAAAGTAGCTAAATAACATAAACCTACTATAATTAAAACTAGCATTTGGTTATCATGGTTGCAAATTTATATAGAATAAAAAACAGGCCAGCCTTCAATTTCTACAGATTTGATGTGGAAGCCTTCATGTCACAATTGATCCATATAACATAGTTAAATATAATTATGTCTACTTACTGTAGTTAGACTCACTTAATATACTTTATATCGCTATTCACTTGAAGAAGAATATTGAGACATCAAACTTCGAAACTAACTTTTAGTAATAATCCCTCTTTGCAGTGAGACACATAGGAACCTAGTATCTAAGTTTCCTTGAAATATGTCTTTAAACATGGACTGACAAACGGTGATCGTACGTTGTGCGTTACGTACGTCGTACCTACTGTACGTGGGTTTAGGGTAATATGACCAAAGAGGCATCATGTCCCCGAAGATTCTTCCGATATCTAATAATTAATAATGGTATGTCTAAATGGTACTTGGCAGTAGTTTTATGCAACAACAAAGACAACTGAAGTCCGATCTTTACATAGGGTAGTGAATACCTCATCGAAGAGCTGTAGGAGCACCGTGAGCACGTCGGGGTGCGCCTTGTCCACCTCGTCGAAGAGCACGACGGCGTCGGCGCGGCGCGACAGAGCGCGCGTCAGCTGGCCGCCCTCCTCGTGCCCCACGTAGCCCGGCGGCGCGCCGATCAGCTTCGCCACCTCGTGTTTCTCCTGATACTCTGACATGTCGAGTCGTATGAAGGCGGCGGGGTCGTCGCGATGCATATAGCGTGCCAGCTGCTTGGCCAACTCCGTCTTTCCTATGCCGGAGCTGCCCAGGAATAGGAACACCAGCGGGTGTTCCTCATCAGCCCAGCCGTTCTCTTTTCGCCGGACGGCCGCAGCTACGGTCTCGATTGCGGCTCGTTGACCCACTACGGCTTGACGGAGACGCTGTTCGAGAGGAAACCGACGCCGTTCCTCGGCAGCGCGTTCAGCGGCTCGCTTCTCCCAGTCGCGCGCGTACTGTAGGATGAGATCGCGGGTCGGCGAGGGATCGCGCGCGTAGTGCAGTGCGCGGCGGCCGGCGTGGTCGCGGGCCGTGGGGTCGGCGCCGGCGTCCAGGAGCGCGCGGGCAGCGTCGGCCGCGTCGGCCAGCGCCGCGTAGTGCAGCGCCGTCCAGCCGAGGAAAGAGGCGCGCGGGTTCATGCCTGGACAGAACTCGTCTTCGCGGCGCTGAGCGGCGTCACCGGCGTGGTGTGCGTGGCCGGCGTAGCGGTCGCGCGTGTCGGGCCGCGCGCCCAGCCGCAACAGCTCACGCACGGCGCCGGCCTGCGCGTTAGCCGCGGCCACCATCAGCGCCGTCCAGCCCAGCACGTGCCGCCGGTCCGCCGCCGCGCGCGCCCCACCCTCCTCCTCGTCGACGCTGCTGTCGCCCCAAGATGACCCCTCCATTGAAGCTGCCTCAACCTGCCTAATGATATATAATAGAACATAATGATCATCTTATTAAGGGCAAGGCTATTATTGACAACTATGAGGGGGGACAATATATGGGGACTCCATCACCATTCTAGGGTTCCTTTAGCTTTGTTAACACACGACACAATGATCTCCATCATTGTAAGACAATATCTTTCAAGGTTCATTATAATCTAACAAGGCAATAGCCTTATGGAGCGCCTATTATATATGGAACCTATGCTCCTATATATGTATGTATATCAATAGCAATACTACCAACTTACTTTTTCAGTTCTGAAATATTTCCATGCATAGCTGCCTTAAAAAATCTTTTCTCTGGAACAGAAAAAGTTTTGATCCTTTAATAATGTGTCCATGGTATTAATTGTGTATCTTATTTCCATTAATAGCTGCTTAAGGGGATTACTATACTATTATTGGGCTGCCACGAGACTGTAGCATGAACTGGAATGGTTAGTTACTGTTGTATTCATAAAAAGTAAAAATTGGCTAACTAGTTGACATGCAACAATGGCGATGGGCTCACCCCCTGTCACATTGGGTTAATTACGCTTGGTGAACTGTGGGCATTTGCTTATTAAGCAAGTGCCTCAGTCTACCCCGCTTTGGGATTAAAAGGTGTGAAAGTGTATTATTTGTATTAGTTGACATATATCAACTTAGATTGGTTTGTCCATATTTGACGGAGAACTTTACTAACAGCTCACTAGAGCTGTTCTAACTTTATGAATACTAGGGGTAAAGTTTTCACTTAATCTAAAATAAATATTCAAAGTAGCACCCATACAACAAAATTGTATTTTCACTCCATATTGATAACACCAAAGATTAAGTAATTATATTATTTAGTTATGCTAAATATTTAATAATATAATGGTATGGGAACCCTTTAGTACAAGTCCCAGATTTTTTTTCAAACAGTCGGTCTAACATGGTGGCTGTTGTTATGCAGTGATATGGTCTGTGATGGAGCACACTTGTTCATTAGGGACCTATATTTTACATACATGATATTAACCTGTCACAAACTAAGATCACGGCAGGATCATATACAATACAATTCACATCATATACAATTTAGTAAGCAGCTAAAATGTTATTTTGGATCATGTCACCTGACTTGCAGACAATCACTGCAGAACCCTGACTAGCAAAACTCTTGCAGAATGTTTGTCATAATCAATCACTGCAGAATCCTGACTAGCAAAACTCCTGCGGAATGTTTGTCATAATCTAAAAATAAATGCGTGTATTATCTATTGTTATGCCTAGGTATAAGTCATGACTTTTTTTGCCCAAAAAGGGGCAGAGACATTAGGTAACCAACCATTGAAACGGTCCGCTGCAAGTAGCGCTAATCCCAGGGCAGCAGCAGTAGTCGTCCAATTGTGCCGACCGCCTCTGCCTCTGTCGTTGTTGCCTTCGCGTCCCGACGGGTCAGCATCACAGGTGCACGACACCTCCACTCCTGGACACAGCAATTTAGGCAACAATAACAACTTGCGTTCCGAGTGACGATGAACTGTCCTCGCACATCGAGCAACACATCTCAAGCTTATGGACATTTTATAAAATTCTAAATAATTATTGGTTTCTGATCTGGATGCCTGCTCCTTTATTCGTCAGGGGTATTGTTTGTTCACATGCTTTAACTACTAGTTTATTTAACCATAGTATTTTATGGTTATCTGTCTATTTGATCAATAAACTATCTTTTATCAGGTTCTTCAAAGGAAAACAAATGCAAGGAGAACATTTGTAACCTAAGTTTGTAACCCAACAAAACAGACATTAAATTGACAGAAGAGATGACATGACTTGTTTGACAGTAATCAGCTGTTCGCGATAGGTTGAACCTCGGAATGGGGAATTTTCAGGGCCCCTGTTTCTCTTAGTTATGAGCTTATGACAGATGGCGCTAGCTGTAGTAGGGGGATAAAAGTCAAGAAAATTGTTCAGACCAAAAACAACTAGACTTGGATCCTAAACTGGATGTTACAGTAAAACGAGTATGCAGGAGTGAAAGAGCAAGAGATGTTAGCCTGAGGAAAAAAGCTTTCAACAAAGCTGCCAACATGAACAAGCGTTTGATCACCATCCTGCCTGATGTTAAGCAGCGATGTGGTCTACGATGGAGCACACTTGTTCAGAAGGTACCTATTCACCCCAGTGACTTGAAGACCTTCAGACTGTACTGCG
>SJJU01001160.1:0-52228 GCA_012932125.1 Conopomorpha cramerella | reverse complement strand
TACCTCGGATGTTAGTGAGGTGCACTTTGAGGTAGAGGGCGTGCATCCGCTGTGAAACTGTTCCTTTCCTGTTCCTTTTTTTCATTATGTGGAGGTGTGGGGTGTACTAGCGAAACAGAAGAAGGGTGAGTTTCAGTGATCGTCAGCAGGAGAAACTCACACACGAAAAGCACTATAGGGAAACCAGTCTGGAAACTGCTGGGACGTCCGAACCCACCCGAAAATGTCCACCGTTCCCTCTATCCGGTTCGCCAGCCGGTACGGTGGCGTATCTCGGGATTTTTCGCAAGATGGCGGGGCAGCCTTTCATGAGTGGCTAGTTCACTACTTGGGCCCCCAACTGTCTGCGGGCGGCCAGCGGAGCACCGTTTCTTCGGATCCAGCTAACCTCCAAGGCTGATCTACCAGAGACTTCCCATGAACGAGAGTCAAGAACGCTTATTGATCACTGAATGGAAATGCTACCCTGACCTGTTTCGCTAAAGGCTTCACCGAACAGGCATGCCGGAACATGGATTGGAGATAACCAACCAACTTGCGGCATGGTTTTTTGATTCCGCCCATAAGACTTACTGATTGACGTCCGACATACCTAAACCAATTTAAAAAAATAACAAGGCCCTTTTTCCTACTAAATTTTAACAAATATATATTTCTGATGAGGATTGAAAATTAAAGAAACGGTATTTTTAATTGATGGTACCATATATTGATAATTGGGCTCTTAGGATTTTTGAAATATCGTCAATTGCGACATAAATTCCTATTTCCTAAAAAATATTGTGACTGGCACACGCATAATACACGTTAATTTATTTATACTATCCGTTTCCTGCAATTTCTATCCCTGTGGGGTCTCCCACAGGTATGTATGCATGTTTCCCGCGATGTGTCCCGTTCCTGTGGAAATACACATACTCTCGACTGGTCGGTCAAAGAATACCTCCAACCACGTCCAACTTGTGCATGTGTTTCTTGAATTCCACTGTTTAATGTATGCATAACTAATAAGACTTTAGTAAGTTAAATTCACAAATCGTAGTAGTTGAGTTTACAACACGAAGTAAGGTACATTTCAGGAGAGCCTGGCGAGGCAATTCAATGGAGCTACTGGTTGGAACAAAGTCCAGCGAGGTTAGAACACTTTTGTAACGTAAGACCAATCACGGCACAGCACTGAAAATAACCAACGGATGTGTTCTTAGAATAAATTCAGATCTAGGTATCCTTTGTTGTAGGAAAACTTTGTTGTACGTAGAGACTCTATTCCTCGGCCATCCAGAAGTGCTTTTGTAGCTTTTTTTTTTTAAATTACCTTGTAGAACGAACTAGTCACTATCACCCATTATCCTACTCCTATATCCACTCGATCTTCCTCTTCCCTATCCCGGATCCCGATCCAGATCTCGATCGTCAAAGTACTGAAACTGCCCGCAAAAATATACTGATACAAATGATTGATCTGGTATCGTTTATGCATTGTTCGCCTCTCAAGCTCAGGCAACAGTACAGGCAAAAGGCAAACACTTGCGGCATACCACGACTGTACACAGCGAACTCCGTCGTGACGTAATTGACGCGCGGACAGACGTCGTGCGCGGTGCATTATTCAGCGGACGCTTTTGGAGGCAATCGATAAGTGCTGCCTCCCGGAGGAGGGCTGTTCCTGCTGCAGCACTTCCTGCCTGGTATGAGTGGATTTTCATTCTCAAAGATTAATATTTTTTCGTATATTTTCCAGGAGTTCTCCACGGTTTAGTTTTTTAGACTGATGCGATAAAAACGAAAAGATAATTCTATTTGGGCTAATTGTAAGACTGCATGTGATAAGCAACTAGTTCATCGTTTACATCAGTCATTCATTATTCTATCTATTCAGTGTTATTCTTTACCAACCCAGCTGCATTCATCCCGATCATCCAATCCAAGAGGACCCAGGATCTGCGGTTTTTTTATTATTTGTTTTACGTGGGTACTGAGGGGAACTGGAAAGCAGGTTCCTACCGTGTAGGTGGTAAGGTCAACTAATGGATGTTTTCAAGCCTGTCGAATCAGTAGCCTGTAATGTATCATCCAAAGCTGCAAGGAAACGCTCGAAAAAATCGACTTCAATGTGGTGACCCAATCCAAAGGTTGTTCAATGCTTAACTTCGATGATCGGTTACGATGTCTCATAGAAATCCCTTAGTAGAATTACGAATGTAGAGCCGGCTGTACTGTGTAGCATAACATTAGTAAATGTAAAGTCGGAATATATAGCCCCCAATCCTGTATTTAACACTAAAAAATAACGGCAGCTGTTAACCAGACACGCCCGAAAATCCAAAGTGCAAAGAACCTAATCCGGAAATAAAATGGATTCATCGATCCATCATGGATATGTTACGAAAATAACGACACACTGGCTGCGATTGAAGCGAAAAAAAAACAATAGATTTTGTTATGCTATTTCGACGATCGAGTTGAACTAGGGGTCCTGCAGGATAAGTGCCTATAGAGTAAAGGGTCGCGGGTTTGATTTCCGCCTCCGAAATAATGATTTAGTAATGAGCTCAGGGTTTTGGCGAAAGCGTCTGGTTGTTTTATCTATCTGTAAACATAAAGGTGAAATAGTGCTCACTCATTCAATTGTTATGTATGGAATTAACAGTCTCTGTCATCAAAAGTAGATACAGGATTCTATCCACTATCTAGGGTAATATGTCCCGGTATATATAGTTAGCGCCTTAGCGAAACCTTTGAATTTTAGAGATTTGAAAAAAAATGGTATTTAAATGACCTTAGGGGGGCATCCTCCCCAACCCCCCTCCCCTTCCCCTTCCTCAGCATGTGTACTACTATTGATACGTAAGTTAGATACCTACTGTTATTACATAACTTTCTCATTAATATTTTTTGTTTTTTACTCTAGAAGCATTACAGAGTGTTTTGGCATATTACTTCATAATCAGACGTTGCGAGCCTATAGATTTGTTTAGCATATTTGTAGAAACTTTACATGTTGCCGGACATGCCTATCAAGTTAGTTAGTCAAAAATCAAGATTTCGACAATATAAGCATTTTAAACTTTGTATGAAAATCTGTTTTTTTTTTCAGGTTCTTCTTATTATAAAGGATTTTCCAGTATAATAAGGAAGGACGAATGGCAAACGGAAACCGTTCATGCTGTAATATATTCGGACCTTGAACTGTTATTCAGTCACTGTAAATGGGCTTAAAGCTCTACCTAATGTATGTACCCTCCCAATTTTCAAACAAAGATGAATTTGCACCAGTTAAATTGGTTTCTTGATGCTTTACATACCCGCGGCCCGCGCATCTGTGTACTATCACACATGCAGCATCAGAACCATGCACTCATCAACTGTCTGGAGCCTTCCCGAAGCTCTTTCACCAAAGGCCCAAAACACAAACAGAGTTCACCGCATCATACCGGACGCGGTTAAGATAAAGCTGTGGGTAAACAATACGCCTGTATAATTGACAGTCGGATAAACTGCCGGGATCTGCATAATTCAGGACCGATCGATCCTGTTTGCGACCTGTCATGTCATGATAAACTACCAATGTAACCTGAACCTTGATGGAAAAGAGATCCCGTTCAACACGAGGGCATTTTGAAAGTCGAAAGGTAACTTATGACAGCATTTCATCACCACATGCAGGTGGGATGCAAATATGGAATTGGTTTCGCTTATTGTCGTAAATAAAATTTGGATTTTGTGAATTTGGATTATATTTAAACTTTGAGGTGGTTTGCATAAATGAGTACATCTGTAGAACACATAACATCCATTACACATCGAACAGTAGGTAGGTAGGTACAATCAAGTTTGTTTTGCTTGATTGGACCTTATGAAGTTACGCATATCTAATCATAATATGGTCATAGAGGTACATAATAAGTAAGAAAATGTGAATCAATACAAAGGTTGGTTGATTTGTGTACAATGTGTTTGTTTAATGTTGTAAGCTTTCTTTGTAATATAATATCTTTTATTGAAGTAATTTTTCTTTATGAGATAATCACAAGTATGTACTGTTTATTATTAACCAACTGTGAATCGTGATACCTAGATGAACAAATTAAAATGCACGCACCATAGATACAAGTAAACATGTGCTCGGACTCCACGGTACAGGTTACTCTATATCTAGTGTGGGACCGAATGTAACCTAGCAAATATGTTATGTACTACTAAGATAAACTTAATAACATTGTAAACTTTTTTGGCTCTGTAATAATCTTCTGTGAAATAAATCATATTAAATCATATTGAATTAACACTTAAACACCAAAGAATATATTATGAATCATTCAATCAACTGACTAATCGATCTGCACAAATCTCTGTCTCCCTCTACAGCAGATCAGAACAGGTCATCACCTAATATGCATATATGCTATCAAAGATACAAACAAACATAAGAAAACAAAAAATAGACACTTGATCAATGATCTGAAATAAGGCCAATAGTAAATTAACAAGTTGAGTAAAGTTCGGAAACGAACTCCTGGGACGTGCCGCCAACTGGCAGCTTCAACTTTGATCCTTTGAATACTTAATATAGGACTACGTAAGTAGGTTTGTACAGTCAGTAACAGTGTACATTTTTTTATCTTTCTGTCGTACACGGTAGTTATCAACTTGGAAGGTTTAGGAAGTAAAATAGAGGCCTAAGATAAGTATGTTTCTTCTTGTTAATTCTTCTCCTGACCTGAAATTCTTTCTTGTTCAGTTTTTTTTTTATTATCATCACCCAAATGAAATAGCTCACAGTCAATACGAAATGTACATGAAACATCTTTTTTTACTGGAAACGCCTGAATAATATAACACAGCAAAAGTACTCTTTCGCCAGCAAAGTGAATCTTTGCTGTAACCATTTATTCAGGCGTGACTTCGACATCTTTATTATTAAATTTCATTTCCGACCAACCTGGAAAGCACGGTACCGTCTAGTGAAAGCACTACCATTCAGCCTATTCGTAGCATCAATTATGATTTGTGCCAATGGCTCCCGAATCCACAAAGGCCGCGGCTGCACAATGGAGCTGATTTGTCGTGAGTACCGGGCAGGGTCTGTCTATGCAAATACCACAGCTCCGGCCCGGAGGCTTTGCGGGATCGACTTCATGCCCCTTACGATCCCCGAGATATCGCTTTGATTGCCGCTATATGTCATCTCAGCCCCCCGAGACGTGGTCGGAAGTCGTCGAGGACAAGCCAAAGCAAACACTTCCGGACTAAACGGAACATCTATTTTTGGTTGTTTCTTCGCATGAAAAGGTCGAGCGACATTATACGGTAGGTAATACAATGTTACTGTGCACGATTTACATGGATTTTTTGAGATTTCTCTGTAGAGGTGTAAAAGCTGATTCATATTGCCTTCCGTGTTACTAGCAGGATAACATTATAAGGAATTTGCGCTATCGCTACAAAATAGTACGAAAATAAAATTCTGTGGCTAGCCGTAGGTACCAGCGGGTAATAATAATAAATAAAATAATACTTAAGTAAGTATAGTTTTATTATGAAACCATTAAACACGCCATAATGCCGGGTCAGGCAATTTTTACGTGCTTACATATCGTGCTTAATTTAGAAATTCTGTCGGCAATATTGGACGATCTCCCAACACCAACAGAACTAAGTACGGAGAAAAAAATGCGAACTAAGCTCCTCCGATGCCAATGTACTTGAGAGTTTTCTCCTGAAATAATGAGTTTTAGATTGTAGATGGAGCCACTTGTCGGCGTCTCGGCCACCCATCGGCACAGGGCTTTTCCTTCTTAATTACATATTTCATTATATCTCGGTATTTTGGCAATAAAACAGTTTGATGCCGTGTTTTATTGCTTCGCCGAGGTTATGACCGCCGAAACCCGCGTGGCGTTTCAACTTCCCTTAATAACCCAAGAGGGCTTGGGAATACTGTAGTTTCCTTAAGTATTACAGGCAGCCTTTATTAGACGTGGCCAGCTTTTCTTGCCAATAACTAAAATGGAAATTTATTACCATTCGTAATAGTCCTTGTCAATTAAATATGGGTATAAGAACGTTTCAGTAACTTACGTGTACCTACTTTATTATTGGTATAATTCATTATTTAAAAGCGGCGCATTAAATTAAGACATTATTATGCACTTAGAACGCAATAAAGAATTTGTATTTGTAAACAAAATGTTTATTGTGTTCTAAGTGTACAGTAAAAAAAAATACCCTTCACGCTTTTTAATCCTAAAGCGGGGTAGGCAGAGGCATTTGCTAAGCAAGTGCCCACGGTTCACCAAGCGTATTTAACCCAACGTGCCAGGGGGTGAGCCCATCGCCGTTACAGTAAAGTTCATACAATACAGGTTTAGTTATAACTTATAAGTCATTTTCTGGCATTGCAATGTTTAACATATTGGCGGACAGTAAAATAGACACAATATATGTTTTATTGTTATGACGCCTATAAGCGTTTACTGTCCAGGAAAGAGTTAAGGTAGGTACCTTAACTCTATCTCCTGCTAGGTAGCAGGAGCTGCACCATCTAGCTAGCTAGCAGCCACCAACCCATTTTGTTTCTAATGATTTATTTGTTCATTAACTTATCCGCTTATTACCAACACTTTAATAATTGTCAATAAAAGAAGCTAGAAGAGGAAAGTTCACGGACTAGATACTATGCACATGAGCTTATTTCGATAAAACCTACAAACACATAGGTGTTGTTCTTAATTTTAATAAAAGCTTTCAATTTATTAAATGTATGTTGAGCAGTGGTTGCGACAAAGGGATTTCGCTACAAACCTGGCATAAGCCTATACCTGGTAACCCATCATATTTACACCGTGCATTAAAAGCGAAGGGCGCGCGGCCAAAGTTCATAATGCAAATAGAAAAGGACCACGCGAACGACGTGTAAGTGAGAGAGCCCCTGGGCCCCATTGATAATTATAACTGAAGAACGAGGGTTGGGCCCTTAAGGGGTCCCGGCAAAAGACCCCGCCGGGACCTCAGACGGACCTGGATTATTACCAAATATTAATTAAGGAAGGATACAGAGTCTGTTACGAAGGTCCGGAAAGGTTTCGGGCGTGCTGAAATCAAAATTCATATTTTTATTGCGAATTCGTGACGGCAATTATTTTCCTTTTCTTTTTGGTTGGATAAAAATCATAAAGTGGAATGTCCAAGAGATATTAGAAGGTAGTAAATTCATAAAGGCGAGCACACGTTGATGTAATGCCTAAATTATTTCCAATATATTTTATTTTAAATATTATTTTTTTATTGCATTCATGGTCAACAAAGTCTTTTAATTATAAAGTAAAGTAATAAATCTGAACCCTGTAATGTATAACAATTTCATATTTATTTTTACATACTTATAATTACTTAAGTAGGTAGGTACTTAAAACTTATTACATAGAATTGAAAATTAATTCATTGTTTCTACTATTCGAAACTGAAACTAAAACTGATTATAGTTTTTTTATGAATAAAACATCTTTTTTTTTCACATACATACGCATATGCATTTACAATGGATGGGCCTTACTCACATCAAATAGATACAACAATTATTACAAAATAAGTGTGAAACACAACTTTCTGCAAGGTACTTAGGATTACGCTCTCAAAAAAATCATCTCTGTCAAAAAGATCTCATAAAAAAATCCCGAATTGGTAACAAAGCAGAGATCAATCCTCAATTGGTAATAGGTAAGCCTAATATCGGATCCGAACTCAACAACAATGTTCCTATTACACACCAAAAGACCCAACCGCTGCCACAGCGCTTCAATTTAACAATTTTCATTAAATAATTCTAGTGGCACCAACATCACAGTATTTGAAGCCATTATCATTAAAGAAGCTCTGGAAGGAAGCAAAATGGTTCTTAAACTTTAGCCAAATTGTCTCTATAAAAGTTAATGTGCTGACCATGTTTTGTTTGATGCTCCAAATAACGCGCTGTCTTTAAAGAGGGATTTTAATTAATTAACAGTTACGATTCGGCCGTTTAAGTGGTAACGTCGTTATAGAATTAGGATGGTGTTGGGTACATAGAATGTACGGATGACCTTTAATTGAAATATCTCTTTTTTTGCCTCTCAATTTGGAATTCAAAATGAAGTGACTTTAATTACGGAGTATTTTTGTTTATATATATTTATTCTACAGGTATACAACGGATTTTAACACAGTATGCTACTGAGTAGGTATTAATAACATAGGAACTAACTAACTAATTAATGTACCAAGCGTTGAAATCACTGAGAAAAGATGCTGAAAAGGAGTTTTTCTCAATTCAACCGTATATTATATGCTTTAAGTTTCTTCGCCTATAATTTTGTCGTTTATTAAGCGATTTTGATGTTTTTTTTTAGAAATAAGATATTTCCAAGGTGGTTCCATGATAAGGAAGTCAGGATTTCATTATGGCTAATCCCATAAATCAAGTGAAACTTTACAGAATCGTATGGGTACTGGTTGAAGTAGATTCTTTTTTCTTTAAAAATAATTAATCAACAGTCCTACATTAACTACAATTAAGAGATTAGAAGTAGCATTAAGAGGTTATGAGCTAATGAAACTACGCATATGGGATAATAATAAAAATAAATACACTTCACGCCTTTTAATCCCAAAGCAGAGGCACCATGCGTATTTAACCCAACGTGACAGGGGGTGAGCCCATCGCCGTTATAGGGTTCTGACACCTTGTGGTGTGCGGTTTTCATCACGATGTTGTCTTTCACCGTACGAGCGTTGCGTTGCGTACATAGGCTCTGAAAAAGAGTCCCATTCGTACACGTCCAGTAACTGGACTCGAACCCGCGACCTCCCGGTTGCATGTCTAGTATCGGACCACCTGGACCATAATGTAGGTCCGTATCCTATACGTTGGATGACTCGGCTTGCAATCGGACGGTTATAACTTCTAGTAGGTATACTTTTTCCTCATCTACGAATGATTCCGCTTTTACGGTGATAGAAACTTTAAAGGAAAACGCACATACCAAAAAGGTGTGTGAACCCTATAACTACAATATAGGTACGCGCCACCTATGGTTGGACTCTAATTGGCTTGGTGAACTGTAGCATGTGCTTTGCGTTTTTTTAATAATAAAAGTTGCGTTAATTACGTAATAAAAGTTTTATAATCATGACACAGTAATTAAATTATAAAAAAAGCGTTGCAAATAAATATTAAAACCTAAGTGTAACGAGCATGCGCGCATTTATTTTCTTGGTAGCCAGTAGGTTAATAGGTACTAATAAATATGGATTGCTTCTACAAGTAAACCATCTTGTTTTTCTCCGTAGCGTCCCGCTTGCACCCGCCGTCCTCTTGTGTAACAGCAGATACGGAACAGAAATTGATATGAACAATTTTTATTATGTCGACAATTTTTGTTTCATTTCCCCGAAACAAAAATAAAAGTAAAAGTTGTTCATATTGACGAGCCCAACAACATTTCTAAGACAGTTGCCATTTTTTTAAATTGTTTTCTTTTTTATGTGTGTCTGATTTGTGCTTGTCAGAGAAAATAAATGTATTGTCTTGTCTTTCTAAAACTCGGGGGTGCTTTTACACGCAGTAAACAGATAATGTCCTCGCCACACAGACCAAAACTAGGTTCCAAGCTAACCTACAATTTTTATTGTACATACCATACGTACCTACACATGGGATCCAAAACATTATTTTTCCGACATCGCGGCGTTTTCATAGTATATGTTTATGGTCATTAGGAACTGATATGAACAGTACCTGAAGCTGTGTACTGCTAGTGAAGTGTGAAACAAGTATTCTAAAAGTTATACGTTAGACAATTTGCAATAGCTAATATGTGTAGCATCACAACTGTACCTACACTACATAAAGTCACCGTTAGCTATCTTTATATATGAGATATACCTATATTACCTACCTCGGTATTTCCAAGAGTAATTTATTTATATTATAAAGGTAGGTACTCCCATTTTCACGTATTTGCCCGCACCTGGTCCGTCTGATGAAGTTTGGTCCTAAACAAACACAGAGTAGGTCGGATCAATCGAAGTGAGTTTTAAAAACACTCCGAACAACGACCTCTTGTATATTATATAGGTATCTATGATTACTGTTCCTTGCTATAGCACTCAGACCAAAAACAACTAGACTTGCAACCCGGTCGGACTTGCAACGGTGTGGGAATTATGGAATTCCGTCCAGAAGTTTTTAAGTTTTATGGTTAGAAAAATCCATTCACAAAGACAATTATTTCCTCTTTATAACATTAGTACAGAAGAAAGAAAAATGCCTACTGATATCCTGGTCAGTAAGTAGTGGTAATTTATCCTTTTGTTAGTTTTAGATATGAAAAGCAACGACAAAAAACTTGGCTACCTATAGGTAGATTAAGTACCCTTCACACTTTTTAATGTCGTTCATAATGAAATGAAAATATTCATATATTGCGTGCGCAAAAGGACCCAGTAGTCTTAGAAACGTTTTGGGCTTACGTAACTAGTCTTAGAAACGTTTTGGGTTCATAAAAACGAACAACGTTTGCTGTAGCAATAATACTGGGAAATTACAAAACAAACATACACACATTTTATCTACAAAATAGATTTCTTTTTGTATCCCATCACTATAGTCACATAGTAAAAGTTTTTGATATTGACGAGCCCAAAAATGTTTCTAAGACCATGTTCGGGTTCCTTAAATAGTATATAAAATAAATATTTCAAATTAGTCCGTATTTTCAGATAAGTAGCTACTCCACTTAATCGTATTTTTTCGTCGTTAGTTTCGTCCAAAACTGTAAATTTCGTCTTATTTTCACCATAGGAACTTTCGTTATTCACTGTTTGATAATATCCCTTTTACCTTTTATATAATTAGTTCCACGAAATACACAATAAAAACACAATTATTTAGAAAGTACCTACCCCTAATATTATCTTTTATAACAAAGCGTAATCCGTCTTTGTGGTAGGAAACATGGAAAACAACTAAATATGATACAACTTGGTACAACAAAATAATATTCTAAATAGTAAGAAATAATCGCCTATTGTATTTCTATAAGTACATTAACCTTAAGGTAAAGTACACATTAATTTAAATGAACCCAATGAAACACCCCACGGTCAACAGATAGTTAAGCATGTAAGTAGAGAAAAGGAATTTAATACCTATTATAAAATGTTACATAAATAAGCAGGCGGTACTTACCTAACGTAGGCAAAAAAAAATCGAATTACCGTGAAATCATCATCGTCTTCAGCCACTGGACAAGAACCTCCCTAAATGATTTCCATGACAATTTGGGGGGAGAAATGACAATAATCACCACGCTTGACAGGTTGGTTGGCGATCACAGTGGTGTTGTGGTTTAACTCACGTTGAGAGCGCTGGTTCCCGTTCTCTGGAGTATTCCCTCGGTCGCCTGTTACGGCGACCGTCTAACCTCCACGGCAGGCAAAGTTGGGCTGGGGTGTTGACACATGTATACTATTCGCCGTCACCTCACGGCGTACATATTTTCTAGTGACACGGAACGCAAGGAATTACAGTGAAAAATAACAAGAAATCGTGAGATTTATCTTAATGATTCAGATCTTTGATTTTTATACCCTGGTTTACTCTCCTCTCCACCTTGCATACACGGGCTCTCTGTTAATTTGTTAACCTATATCTAACTATCAATCAATACCTAGTATAAACCAAAGTCGCCTCCCTATGGTCCAGATCATTAAAATCATGCATGCAACGCATTGATGCGGTTTTTTTTACATATAGTGATTTTAAAGGAAGGTTTATATTGTATAATACAAACTTATGATTCTGATTTTTGTTATTCATCGTTAATGCAAGTCCTAGCGGACAGAGGAATAGACGGGGGCATTAGACCTACCCTTGCATTGCGCGCCTTGGGATAGGTATATGCGCGGCAATAGACGTCATTGGACATGATGATTATACGTGCAATGTACCTACCCTTTCGCTTTTACCACATTATATACCTACCCTTTCGGTATAACCTTATAATAAAATGTCAGTGCGTGTTTAAGAAAAAAAGATTAACCGTGGTATCAAGTTAGAACTGCCCTAGTGCACTGCTAGTAAAATCTCAAAAACTGGTCAAATGTACGCTAAATACGGACAAACTCTCTAGTTGATATACCTCAACGACTTACTCAATGTTTTAACTTTATATGAATACGGCAGTTAATGTCAAAGAATGAAATATCTCGAAACGTGGCACCCCTTAGGAAAGACCTACATAATTATGTTCTGCAGTAAACTAATAAAATAGGTATTTAGTGAAAATATGTAAACACAGCACATTGCCCCGTCAGCATGTCAGTCATTCGCAAGTTTGACCCTTTACCAAGTTAGCCGGAGAGGTTATCGTAGCACAGGGTAAACTGGGGACAATTGGCCTTTTTTTGACACTTGTAGATATTCATCCATCATCCCTCAAGCAAGGTGGACTGATGAATTGCGATTGCCAAGCCTTAGTAAAATAAATCTCCGTGTCGTGCAATTAAATCACGACATAATATAACAAACACGCGCTGTTGCTGATTGGCTGTTATGTCACGTTTAGTCCGATTTCGCTTGTTTAAACAAATCACAGCGCATTATATGTATTGTCTTTTGTTACTAGAAGCTCTTTCGAAGTGAGAGAAGCAGAAAATTCGGTATATACATTTTACGTCACTATTCGATTTTGGCCTAAACTCATATCACATCGAACATACACAGAAAAATTTAGACTTACTCAGTCTTTGGGGAAGCCTATATCTAACAGTGAACGTCAGTGGGCCGACATGGTGATAACTCATTATAGATTCTGTGAAAGCAAATGTAAGGGCAACAAATAAACAAATATGTCTCTTTTACATCAATTAGTTACTAACATTAAAAGCCCTAATCAATCGGTTTCAGAAATCTCTACACACATAAAAATATTCCGGCCTATCATACATTGCAGTACAGTATTGCGACACCGAACTTTTGTTATGATAAAACATTAACATGTTGACGTGATGTTGAAATACACATTTTTTCAATCGGGTATTCAATTCAATCAATTGAATATAAATTGGTCGTAAGCACCCGTTCGTTTATTGTGTTGTAATTTGTAAAAAAATCGACCCGGACTATTAGTATGTTCACGAGTATAAACAATAATATCAACAGTTAAATTCAAATATGTAGAATTCAAGTTATTTAAAAAAAGAACATCCTTTCCTTAGAAGTTACAACTGTACCCCATTTACCCTACCGACCTTATCGAAAACTCTAACATAGTCAGTTTGTTTATATTTATACTGCATTTAGATAATTATTATACGTAACTACGTCATAGTAATATTATGCAAGCATTGTGTATCTTTGGTACTTTCACAGACACACAATTTATACGACTGAATTCCTCACAACAATTTATCAGAGCCTTCTTAATGTGGTGTGTCCTTGAATATAAAGCTCAGCATATACAAGCTGTATGGAAATTACTGAGGCACATGAAGTGACGGGTGTAATTTCTCTTAATCAGGGACCCTCATATACTTTATCCACACAACAATTACCAAGCGACAATAAATACCCGAGTGAATTAAGACCATTAACAATACGATCCTGGCTCGTTAACCGCCGAGTGTAAAGTAGGAACCTACAAAGCTCCATTCAAATATTGGTATGAAATATTTTTGAGTTGGTACATAGATGCCATGTGCAGTGTGCAGTGTAATGCGCCTGTGAAAATACTGTATTTATGACGTGCCAGTGTTTAACCTTGTGAGGAATCACAGAATGTCAATCAAATCCGGTTCACTGGGTTTTGTTACAAAAATGCCAATTATCAATTTTGCAACATTTTTCGCATCAGCTTCCGTTAGATTAAAACTGATAACCTGACAGAGCCAATTAAGGTTTTTCTAAATCTCTACAATTTAGTTGAATCTCAATCTCACAATTGTTTTTGAACAATATGTTTGTTGGTATATCAAATGTTGTTCACAAACTAATCATCTAGATCGTAAAATAAGAGACAAAATAAAACGGCGGCATGGCTCGCACTCTGCCACGTGGCGTTAAATACGCTTGGTGAATATGTGTGCAAATACCTACCCACACCCTCCCCCGCTTTTGGAATAATATGTGTAGTGTTATTTTATAGACTCAAAACGTAGTTTCTCATGTTCTGTTCTTTAGGGATGTAGAGCAAAGAACATAGAACCAAAAACGTATCACCATCATGTCAGTCTACAGGTGACCACTGTCGGAACGCTGTATTTGGACACATATTGCTATACATACGTAGAGAAAAGCAAGATAACATTAATGGAAGTATGTGCATTAATGGCTGTGGAAGGTGCCGATATTTTATATTTCACAGGGACCAAGAAAAAGAGAGGGACAACGGCAAACTATAACACAGTGTCTGCATTCTGATCAGGAGGCCCCGAAATCGAAAAGATCTAACAAGGTGTTGGAGTTGTTCGTATGAGTGTCCCAGAAAGTCGAGAAACGAGTTAGAGATGTTCTGAGCAAACCTCAAAGACTTGATTGTAAGTCGTATGAAAGAATGTTTGTGTGAATATTTTTATATAATGGACATACCCGAGATATATAGCGAGATAAATATGAATGAGTTTATTAGGAGATACCTACAACGATTAAACGAAAATGGCAAATGTCTGTTAGAAGCATGTAGGTATGGATGGATATTTATTATGCTATATATATGTATGTATAACATGTCCATTGCCTACGACAGTGCTTACAAAAATTGTGTCTATTTAAAAGAAATACATTACTACAATTTATTATGATAAATAAAGCTATATTAAACTAAATTCCTCAACAACTGAATTCGCAGCGCAACCGTTACTAGACTTCCAACCACTTATCCCAAAACGAGGACTCTTCGTTCGCAAGAGTTGTGGAAGAGAGTGACGTATAGAGTCGTTATAATGTGGAGTACCCTCGGGAATGTGTCATTTGATCACAAAGGCGAGAGTCCACATTCAGACACACGCCTCCGCCGCCGCCGACGACGCGTCAAAACGACTTAAGTGGAACTCTAAATGTTGAAAACTGTTATAGCCATGGTTTCCTCGTGATGTCTATTCAACAACTCTTGCCGGATTCTCGTGATGCTGAAACTGACACTTGCACTCTTCAGTACGTTCAGTTACTTTGGTGGTTGTCTTGTTTTGTGTAGTAATTGAACAAAGTAATATGAGTTCCATTGCCTATATGTATTTTGGATCTAAATTTCAATATGATGTTGAAAACAAAATGTCTTAGGAAGATTCTTAATGTATCTATGAATGTGTTAAAAAACTAACATATGAAAAATAAACTGTCTAAAAAATAGGATCTATTTCGACACATAGCAGATTCAAACCCACAAGTCGCAGATGCAAGTTGCGGCATTCGACAACTAGGCAATATTACAGACGCTCTTATGTACTTATTCTCTATTTAAATAATACCGCATAGACAGAGTATATTAATGTTTACTACACTAATTGGTGTAAAACATTGTACTGTAAAGATTTAAACGCTTTTAATTTGGCATTGTGCCGGGCGCAGTGCGTTGGTGAAATTTATTGAGTGTTTATTTTACGGCCCACTTCATTACACGAGGAGATTTAATAAAATGTATCTACGTACCGACTTATACAAATACAAAATGGGGCGTGGAATATTTTTATCGTAAAACTAATGGAGGCGCGGCGGAACCACCGGCGGTGTGTACATTTTTCGATGGATTTCGATCTGCATTTATTTCAATCAGATAAACATGACACACGTCCCTAAATAAATGAACGAATATGTAATTTTAAAGAAAACAGAACCGACTTCAATCAGTACTACCCGCCCGCCCATACAGTTTTTTAAAGTTCCCCTCGATTTATCAGGTTTTCCGTCATCAAATCCTGATCTCCTTATTATTGAATCACCTTCGAAAATGGTTCCTAAACGACAGAGTTATCGAATAGCGAAAACACATAAAAAATATAGTATAGACGGACGAATTGAGAAAGTAAATTTTTTGAAGTCTCTTAAAAATGACAGTATGTGCTGTAATTTTTTCAGTATTTTCTTCCTTTCGTTTAGTGATACTGTCGGGCAAAAATCTGTGTCCCACTATATGGATGTATTTTTTACTTGTCACGATTCAACACTTTAATGCTGTTTTAGAGACGGAAGTGACATTAAAGCTCAGAGACCATTTTATTGGCTGACCCTACCTGGTGGGACGTATATAGAGAACTCTGTTAGGAGAGGTACTCGTGTAACGTGTTTCACGTAAAGGAAATGGATCTCGACTTGGCTAACTATGACGAGCTGTTCACATGATGTGAGAGAGAGAATGCAACTATCAAGCTACATATTTTTCACCATAATTCATGTTCTATAATGCTAAAGTAGTCGACACTACCCCAAGTCCAGTAGATGCGATTGACGTGACGTGACAAAGAAGGTTGCTTTAACTAGCGCTTTTTTGCTCCTGTTTCTCCAGTTCGAATGGCAATTGGCATCAAGCCAGCGTTTCTTAAATGGTCTTCTTCTTTTGTCTACAGTCTACAAACACTTCATTTTAACTCTACAATTAAATCAATTACTTTTTAAAATCTGTAAATGGTATGAACATTCTTCCATTCATCCATCCTTATTTCGTTCATTCTTAATTATATTTTTCCCGAAAGTTTGCGTATTTCCGTATTGCCTCGAAATACCGCTGCGTCCTTAAACAGAAGGTAGACAAATAAAGGCATAATTTTTAGCGGGAGAGAGCGGAAACAGCGAATCATTCACCATGGTCGACCGGAAGTGAGCCGGCGACGCGCGCGAAAAACTACCGCCATTCGATTAATTTCCACAGAGAATAAATGGTGGAAAAGTTGAACCATAAATAATGTTTATAAGGGACGACGGCAAATGAAGCCGGAGGGGCTTATAGTTTCAATTTACTTAGTTACTGGAAAAATGTTCGTACGAACCTTTCTGCAGCGCACCGACCTAGCCACGTTCAATTCTATTCAAGTACCTACTGGAATAGTATATTTTAAATTTATCAGCGCTTTTTTAAACACTGTCTGTTTTTGGTTTGTACTCGTATCACGTCCATATATTTGCGTTAAGGTTAGGATAAATCTACGTCTAATTAATGTTAAAAAGTACCTAGCAAGTTAAGGAGAGCAGAGCATAGTCGAGCAATATTGTCATATTGTTTCCATAGTAGGTACATTACTGAGACAGAACATGGTGTTTGGAACTATTTGAATTTCATTTCATTGGTTATAAGCGCAACTAGGATATTTTTACCTGTATATGACAATTCATTTTTACCCTTTAGACATGGGCGGTGGAGGTATTAATGTATCTGGCTGGACCGAGCCGGCGATAATTTTACCTAAAGAGTGCAGTTACCTATAATTTAAAACAACGAATGGCATTATAATTGACAATAGTTAAAATAAACAGCGGTTTGTACCGAAATACTGAACAAAGTCCAAATGCCTTGTGAATATTCATCAAGTTAATTAATGTATAGCAATTGGTACACACCAAAATTGTCGGTCACATAATAGAATTAATTTTGACGAGTCACCGAACATTCCTATATTTAGCTAAAAGCTCTACAGATTTAAAAATGTTTCCATTCATTTGGTAAATTGGCAATTCTCTCAAAAGAGGTGAAAAGACTAACATCAGTGATACTACCATGTCCTATTACTTCCATACCTACAATCAATTAACTTTCGGCTCTTCGCAACTTTCCGCGGGTAGAGGTCACGCGTTTTTCAGTTTTGCATATGCTAAACTGTAAAAAAATTGTACGTATATACATTTATGACGTGTTCCAAAGATGTTTTAAAATCCTTATTGAAACTCTACTCGACACTTATCACTCACTTACTTAGGTCCTAGCTCACCCGGAGGATATAGGGCTTTGCGGATAACTTTCAATGTGCCTCACCAGCGTAGCCAACACCGCACCCCAGCCAATGTCCGCCGCCTTGAGCTCGGAGTCCGCCGGGCGCCCCCACAACGCACAATGCGCACTAATTCGTTGTTCTTCTACGTCTCCACCAACCGATAGGGCGCCAGTCAAAATCCACAACAGTGGTGTCGTTCAGAACTCTTCGGAGCGCATGGCCAATCCGTTACTTTACACTTACCATGTAAGTAGGTAAGGTTATATAATTTTTTTTTTCTAACTCTAGCAGTTTTCTCCCGTCGATCGTACACACGTCACGAAATACACCACATAAAATACAACGCGCAGCCAAGAAGCTGGGCATCCTCTCGAAGATGCGACGGTATTTCACACCGGAACAGTTGCTCACATAGTATCAAGCACAAGTTCGATCGTGTATGGAATACCGCTCTCATCTTTGGAAAGGATCAGCAAAATACCAGCTTGAGGCTCTGGAGGCAATCGGAGGAAATAGAGAGGTGTGTTAGAAGGTTCATAGGCGACGACAGGCTGTTCGATGCTCGGCTACAAAGCCTAGAGCATCGCCACAAGGTTGCGAGTTGTCTTCTATCAGGTGATTTCGGACAGTGTGCTACGGAGTTGCTAACCTAACACCCCCATCGCGTTTTTACAATAGGACAACCAGGAGAACGGAAAAAAGTAATCCATACGTTAGATGAGATATACATAGATTTACCATTTTCGTGAACCAAACAGTTTGCGTCTACTTTCATAGTGCGAACCGCCAGGATGTGGAATGGCTTGCCGGAGTATGTGTTTCCTGCTCGGTACAGTCTGAAGGTTTTCAAGTGGCGGATGAATAGGTACCTAATGAACAAGTGTGCTTTATCGTAGATCGCTGCTTAACATCAGGCAGGATTGTGGTCAAACGCTTGTTTATTATGTTAATAAAAATAAAAAAAAGATACATGCTCGCTGTGATTGGTTGTTATGTCAGGCTTAGTGCAAATTCACTTGTTTCAAGGAATCGCAACGCGTTATTGTCTTGTCATTATTTCTTGTAGTTCTATGCTAGGGGCGGATCCTGTTCTTTTAATTCTGAACAAGTACTAGTAAGATGCAGTTTCTCTAGAAGGTTTTCAAAATTATTATGATGAAGACACAGTCCTTCAAATTTTAGGCGTTCATTTGCCCCCAATGAGTTGTATTTCGAAAAATCTCCAATGCTAACTAACATGCAAGTTTTATGAAAACTCCACAGGTAGGTACAATTTGAAAGTTGTTCTTCCAATTCCCGAATTGTCAATCTAGAAGTAAAAAATTGTACATAGTCAGACAAACAAATCTCCGGCCACACAAATAGTTGTACCAAACGGCCAAAGACCGCCGGAGCGATACACCTCCAAAAATCGTTGTATGTTTGATGTTGATAAGAACTCTGTGGCGCCTATATAGGGTTGGCTTAATCAAGGTATATTCATTATCATTATCAGCCACATGACGCCCAATGCTGAACAAGGTCAAAAAATGATTTCCATGATCATTTGGGGAGGAAATGCCAATAATCAATAGTTGTGCTTTAACTCACAGAGAACGCTGCTGTATATTATGTACATAAAAATGAATCTGCATTTTTCTTGTTCACGACGTCGCAAATTAATGGCTGATTTCGCTCGTTCTTATGTTTTGGCTTTTTGTTGTATTTGTTATTATCTGGAGAAAGTTCTACGAAAATAAGAAAATAATACTAACTCCAAATCAATGTGCTAATGAACTTAATGCTAATTTCCTGAAATCATAAAAAAAATTGATTAAGTAATGATTACCTAAATTATCATAACAAAAATGGGCATAATAAGCATGTTTACATACTTACAATCCATAAGCGGATCGAGATAAGGAAACAAACTTAATAGGTCATTGGCCATATCGTTGTTGATGCATAAGCGACCCACTTAAATGAATAGAGGGATACACGCAAACAAAGAAACCTAATTTAAACAGGACGATAGCGATGCGCATGCTACAATGTCCGTACGTCGTTGATGCATTCCAACGAATTCTAGACAAGAATTAATGTTTCTTACATTTCTTGTTTATGGTTAGCACAATATTATGATGTTATTTAGACGCATACATTTGTTATTGACAATCAGATATTCTAGAATAAAACATCTTTAAACATAATCTAAATCTACACTTCTTATATTATCTCGCTCTTCATTCATAGTAAAAAATATTAGAACATAGATACTATGTGCATCTGTTGTAATGTACAAAATAAATAAGTACTAAACTGGCCAATTGTCACAAAATAATTAAAATTCGCTTTACGCCTTTTTATCCCAAAACGCGGCAAGCAGAGGCACTTGTTACTCAAATGCCAAAGTTCACCGAGCTCTGACTACGCTTCGTAATCGAACGTAATAGGGGTGATCCTACTATTTCTCCATCTATAAGGATAAAAATGACGTAAGAGGCATCATATGTCACCAAAGAATCACCTCATTTGGGATTATGGACGTAGGTAAGTATGTAAACTAGAAAATTTCACCTATAGTCAGTCATGTTTCACCAACATAACAATGTACATGTTTCTGTTACAGAACTTCAACACTTATTCGTGGCAACATAGGCAAAAATGTTCAAAATTACTCAAACTCTGTCGCCGTTGCTACAAAACTTTTGCCAATTTCCTCGACAGAAGATTGCCAGCACAAGATTCCTTTGCAAAATAACTATAACACCCAAGTTCGCCCAGTAACAACATAAGTTACTAAAGCACGCCAAAATCACACTTGCACGCGACAATGTTTACAGAGAACTACAAAAATGTGTAGCTAGAGGTATCACAAAAGTATTCTGGATACTGTCACATGAAGTACAAATAAAAATCTCAACGTATCGTGCTATACCTAAGCTATTTCCGTATTGTGGTGCAAGCTTTTATCGCTCGTAACTGCAGTTTCTCAGTATGTCTGGGAATAGTCTGTCATTTCAAAGTGGTGTGTTTTGTGACCTCTTTGTGACGGACAAGTCCATTTACCTAATATGATGCGTAACAGTATTTTCTCCTTTTTACTTAGGTGCTTACCTGGACTGGACTTGGATTTTTTAAAATGATTAATAAATACGACGGCGGATAGTAGCAAAAAGGGATGACTATAGAAGAGTCATTTAAACTATAATACAAAGAAAACAGTACAGCAAGCATTGCCAGAATCGTCCACATGACTGTTAGTTACGGTATGAATTTTATTTTGAGTTATGGTATGATTATGAAAACGGCTAAACTACTAAAATCGAATATATTCTCCCTTTAAGTAACATACACGTAACAATTACTAATAAATCCTCTTGAATAATAAATTCGTGTGTATAATGAACCCTGTTCCCGCCATCTGTGTTAGTTGGGGAGTCGAACAGTAGTGTGTACCCTGGCCCAAGATGCGGACGTGTGCGGCCGCTGTGCTCGCGCTGGCTGCGTGTGCGCACGCCATCACGCGCGATCAGTTCTACAATTTCGGACTCGGGGACCTAACACTGCCTAAAGGCAACGACGTGCCATCCCCCGAAGTACCCCTAAAAGTGCCGATCGTCTTCTACGGAGAAACATACGAAACAGTTTACGTGAGTAACTATATTTAAATATTTGACCTAAGACAACGTCGTGTCATTTACGTGTTTGTATTGTACGTCCATCTTGGGTGTCGTAAGGGGATGTACCTGTTTTATAAGTGCAGAGATAGACTGAGCTATGATTTGTATGAATACGCTGTCATCAGCCACACAGTGTTTAAACAAATTGTAACGCTCAGCTCGCCTACGATTGTCGCAAGGGTGGAAGAAGCACTAAAATACCTACAAAGCGGAGTCGTAAAGTTCATGGAATAGGTGGACTATTCGCCACTCACACGCCGACATCGCGACAACAGATTATTTTAAGATACAGACATTGTTACATTCGGAGAAACGACTATTAAATAAATAATGTTTTTAAATATTTTTAGTATCGTAGTATCATAAATGTCACGTGAATTAATCATTCACGTACCGGTACCTGATACGAATATTTTAGCAAAAGTGATGATGAAAGAAGTATTTCTAAGTAGGCACATTTAGATTGGTTTCCCACTTAATTCAATGAACTTCAGTTGCAGATAATTTGATACTTCTAATTAAAGACAGTCAATAGTAAGCTGAGTATACCTACCTAGGTGTAGTGGAAAAATATTTAACATGGTTTTATTTTACAGTCGTTGTTTTCTTAGTAACGCAGGGAATTACAAAGTTGTAATTAATATGTTGTAGAGGGAATGATATCAGTATTTGCTAATATGTAATACTTATTATACCTGCATTACTTCAAGCTTTACTGAGAAAACGTAGGCAGTTATAAGAATTCATGTCAAATACATAAATATAGATACGTGGAAAAATTAGAGTAAGCACGTAGCTAGTAATTTAAATTTAATATCCAAAATTCCGAATAACGGTGTCATTCTTCTTTAAAAATAAGTCGAAATTCAGAATTCAGTCAAAATGGTATAGGTACACCGCAACGTTTCCGAATAAGTGGTTATTTTACTAAGCTCCTTTATTTATACTATTTGTTTTGAACACGGGATATGATTACAAGAAATCTGATTACAACAATGTTTTTAAACTATTTATAGCACGCTTGTTATACATTAAAATACTAGGAAACGCCTTGCGATTTCATCCGTGTATTTTCAAAACGTGCCTAATTAGTTATTTATATAGTATGGAGGATCAATATTAAGAATGTTTATATCTCCTGAAAATTCTTATTAAATTAAATTTATGTTTAATGACTGAAAGCAGATGTAATTTGTAGTCAGGTAGAAAATACAGAAAGAAACATCACTAAAATTGTTACTGGAAAGAAAAAAAAATACACTTCACGCCTTTAATCCCAAAGAGGGGTAGGCAGAGGCACTTGCTAAAGCAAGTACCCACGGTTCACCAAGCGTATTTAACCCAACGTGACAGGGGGTGAGCCCATCGCCGTTATAGGGTTCACACACCTTGTGGTGTGCGGGTTTCATCACGATGTTGTCCTTCACCGTACGAGCGTTGCCTTGCGTACATAGGCTCTGAAAAAGAGTCCCATTGGTACACGTCCAGTAGCCGGACTCGAAACCCGGGACCTCCCGGTTAGAATTGGAAAGAAATTTTGAAGTAGTTAGGAATTAATATGAAATGTGTTGTTACAGGTGAACAATTATGGCGTATTATCATTTAGAGCGGATATATCTTCGTTTCTGAATTCGGAGTTTCCACTGCCATACCCTTCTATAGCGGCATTCTACTCTAATGTCGACACTTCGTCTACTGGAGCCGTCTATTACAGGGAGACGGACGAAGCCCGAATCCTGCAGAAAGCAGAAGAAAGTGTTCAGACCAATTTCCACGACTTCTTCGACTTCCACCCACGGAGCGTGTTTATAACCACGTGGGCAGACGTCACGTACAGCAGTCAGAATCCTATTTCACGTAAAAACACATTCCAAATTGCAATAATCAGTAATGGTACTGAAAGTTTCGCTGAGTTCCTGTACCCGGAAGGAGAAATCCAGTGGATCCAGAAGGAAACACCAAGTGGACAGCAGCCTGATGCTAAAGCCCAAGCTGGGTTTATTGCAGAAGACGGAAGGATGTACGCCCTCCGTGGATCGGGCAGTCATCAAGTTCGCAATATTATGTCGTAAGAATATTTTATTATTTTTTTGTCATCGATGTACAATTACTTTATTAAAACGATTCATTTTTTTCCTAAATGGTATCCATTAAAGGATAATATTTTTGCAGATGGTCCAACGTCCACGAGGCAGGGAAATATGTTTTCCGTATCGGAAACATTGCTCCAGAGAGCAATATAGGTGTTCCAGACCTGTACAATCAATACGAGATTGAAGAAGAAGAAGAATATAAAACGTGCGCACAGAGCGGTCCCAGTGTCTGCCACACTCAGGCTAGGTGTGTAGACTACCAGAACGGGATCTGTTGCCAGTGTAACGAAGGGTATTATGGAAACGGAAAAACGTGTATTAAAGATGACGTGCCAATCCGAGCCCACGGAAAAATCAACGGTGTTATCAATTCAGTGCATTTAGACAGCGTCGATATTCAAGCTTATGTGGTAGTCGCTGATGGCCGCTCCTATACAGCACTATCTCAAGTACCTGAAGGTCTGGGAGAAAGTTTGCAGCAATTGAACATATTGGGAAGTGTTGTCGGATGGCTCTTTGCAAAACCTTTGGGTGAGGCCAAGAATGGTTACCAGCTGACTGGGGGTGTTCTAAACCACACCGCAGAAATCGTCTTCACAGGTACTGGCGACAAACTCGTCATTAATCAAGAATATTCCGGCCTTGATGCTTTCGATCAAATCACTATGACAGCAGACATTCGTGGCACTATCCCGAAGATACCGGTCGGTGATAAGTTACACATAGACGAATACGACGAACAATATACATTATTGCAAGCAGGTGAGTTGCGATCAGCATCTACCAGATATTTCACAAACAAGCAGACTGGAGCAGTATACGAACAACAAATCACCCAAACGTTCCTGTACAACTCGTGCAAATATGCCCCCGTATCTGACGAACTTGGTGGGCCTTCAACTGTGAAATCTGTTAAAAATTACATTGGTTATGAATTGCAAAATAATATTGTCCGATACGGAGTAACCAACAAAATTATGCCATTGGGTCACGAGGATCCGTGTATCCGCGGGAGAACGATGTGTGGACCTCACAGCTCATGTGTGGTCCGAGAGGATACGTTCCAATGCGTGTGTCAATCTGGATTCATGTACCATACAGACAATGCCTGCGTGGACATTGACGAGTGCGCTACCGGTACCCACAATTGTGACTTAAATGCCGAATGTATCAATAATGAAGGCTCCTTCTCTTGTCGGTGCCAGCAAGGATATGAAGGGGACGGTGTTAGGTGTAGAGTCACATCGGTGTGTTACGAACCATGCGATGAGAATGCCGAATGTATTGAGTCACAATGCCTATGCAGACCCGGTTTTACTGGCGATGGAAAACATTGTCAATCTCTTGATGAAATCAAAACTAGTTGCGAATATTTGAATAACTGCAACGTGGACGCCGAATGTATATTGTCGCCAATAAGCAATGCTTATGAATGCCGCTGCAGACCTGGTTATATAGGGGACGGATATTCGTGCAGTTTTCAAGGTGAACAGCAGACAAGCCAGTCCACCACATGTTACTACTTACAAAATTGTCACCCGGATGCTGACTGTACTTTGTCTCCAACAAGCAATGCGTATGAATGTCGCTGCAGACCTGGTTTTATTGGAGACGGTTATATATGCAATGTCCAAGGCGAAACGCAAAGCACATCTTCCACTTGTGACTTCTTGAACAATTGCCACGAGGATGCTGAATGCATTATATCCACAGTAACAGATAAATACGAGTGCCATTGTTTACCTGGCTATGCAGGAAACGGATATGAATGTAGTTTACAGGATGACTCCCAAATACTACTTCCCAGTACGGACACAGAAGAAAATTACACTGAACCGTTGTGCGATAGCTTTGACCAATGCGAGTGCCCTGTAGGTCACGAATCCTTCGTAGGAGTTAATGGGCTATTATTGTGTCGCCTCATAAGCAACAGCAATACTCAAGATAATACACATACACAAAATGCAGGTAAGTTGAAACCGTAGAAATTAAATGTTCTTTAGACTATGCTTTATCTGCTGTCGTACGAAGTTATTCCGTGACTACCTGAAAAGTCATGACATAGTACCTACCTATCTGGTACATGATATGAAGTACATGGTACTACGAAAAAAACTAAATTACAGAAACTTTACGCACGGGTTTGAGAGAAAGAACCTAAGTCACATGTATGTTAAACAACAAATTGAAGGTGCATATATTCATGATTTTCAACATGTTAATATAAAGATACTTACCTATAGAGTTTCAACAACCACGACTTAACAATTTATCATAAAACTGTACCGAAAACACAAATGGGTTAGCTAAATTAAATCATACCTAGTAAGTCATACCATTTCCACATTAATCCTATAAATCACAAACAGATACAGGTATAGTATGTACCGAGAATTTTACTTTTTTTGTGGACGCATTTTGAAGCTCATTAATTCACTCATTTTTTATTTGCAGCTAGGTGTTCATCCGACATGGATTGCACTCAACATGCAATATGTTCTGAAATCGGCGAATGCATATGTATCGATGGGTACGAAACCATCGGTTACGAATGTTTAGAACCAAACTTGCCACCTGAATGTGCCAACTGCGACCGACATGCCCAATGCACTCAAGACGCCTACGGCCGGTACATATGTGTTTGCATGCATGGCTATCAGGGGGAAGGACGCGTTTGCTACCCTAACTACAGCTGTACCAACGACTCAGACTGCGAAAGCAACGCCGAATGCAGCGTCGACTCCGACACAAACGAAAAATATTGCAAGTGCGTGGAAGGTTACACGAAAGACATGAATGACGCGTGCATACCCAACAGAACTCTATGCAACGGTGCTGTCTGCGCAGATTACGCCACATGTCTCTTCGACGATATGCAACAAGTACACTACTGTGAGTGCGACCCTGGTTACGAGGGTCAGGGGCACGAGCGCTGCTTCCCAATTGGGCAGACTTGTGACGTCGCACACGACTGTCATCCTGATGCTATGTGCGTTAAGAGCGAATACACGTATGTGTGCGTATGTAAAGACGGGTTCAGCGGAGACGGACACTCTTGCATTCCGGAGCGCACTTGCAGATATGACTCGTACATGTGCGACAGCCACGCCTCATGTCTCAAGAGGAAGGACGGTTACGTATGCGAATGCAACGTTGGTTACTTCGGTAATGGAACTTCATGTGCCCTCAATCCCAGACAAAGCGGCAACTACTTAATGGCTAGCGACGGTATGGTCATATACAGAGTTCCTTTCCAGAAGAACCGGGAATCCGGAGTTCCAATTAACAGCAACGCAGACCAGAACGGCGTCGGAATCAACGTGGACTGTCAGACCGGCACTGTGTACTGGAGTGATGTTGGAACGTTTACAATCAAACGAGCGGCTTTTGATGGATCCGGATTTGAAGTGTTCTTAGGAACTGGTAAGTATACTTACCGATCTTACCTCAGATGTCTACTATAAAAAGCTATAAACCCCTTGGTGACATGTAGGCACCTTATTGTACAGACGTGGACTGAAAATAAAGTAAAACAGAGGTTACGACATGTGAACTGGTCGTTAAGCCCCTAAAAGCCTGTAAAAAATATGTAATGGCAAATTATTTCCCTTCATTCAAGGGAAAAACACACTACAAGTGATAAAACTGACATTGATTTCTCTGCTTTCAGACATCAATACCGAAGGCATTGCTATTGACTGGGTCGCAAGAAACATTTTCTGGGCAGACCCCAGAAAGCATACCGTGGAAGTGGCTAATATGGATAACAGGCTGCGGAAAGTTCTGTTTGCCCATGATGGGATCAACAATCCCCGAGGCATTGCAGTACATCCACAGAGAGGGTATGTTCCATTAGCAGTACTTCTGCTCTTCTTATTTTTATTCTTCAAAAAAGGAAAATTTGACCGCTTTTCTAGCCCATTCGTCTCTGATTGAGCAGTGGTCTATAAATGCAGATACAGAACCTGTCTACGATGGGCTAATCCCGGTTATAATTTATCTCTAGGTACTTATGTCTTTGACAATGTGTCCATTAGATGAACAATAAATAGCTAAGTAGTAGTCTCTGTTTAAAGATGGCCACCGTCCCAGCTGGAAATTATTATTAAATGAAAACGAATTCGATGTATATAATAAACATATCACCCCATTTACAGAAAAATATTCTGGTCTGACTGGAACCGTCGGGATCCGAAGATAGAATGGGCAAACATGGACGGCAGTGGGCGAGGCTTATTCCTGGGTTCTAGTGATGTGAAGCTGCCCAACTCCCTAGCCATTGACTGGATCAGTGATCGCCTGTGTTACACAGACGCTGGATACAAGACTATTGTCTGCGTGAATATTGACACTAGGCAGAAGGAGACTATTGCGACAGATTGTGCTTACCCGTTCGGGTTAGCTATCCATGACACCACGTTCTACTGGACGGATTGGAACACGTAAGTAATAAGTTAATTGTAGAAGTAATTTTGTTCAATAATTCTTAGCACTTCCCTTTAAAGTTGTGTGTCCAATCCATATAAACTGGGTAATATGTACCTATGAAAGATGTAGGTACCTATGTAGTTCCAAAATATTGACACATTCGATACCTGCCCTACTTTCATATTGTATAGTTAGAGACCTCTTACCATGAAACCTTTCATCGCATAATATTAAAATCGAAATGAGTTCGCCTTTGTATTAGTCATTTTGCGGATGCGATCCTGTGAACTGCGATAGTATGTGGCTCTTCCTTCCTAAAGGAAATAATCGCTCCGTATCATTAGGGTTCCGTTTTGCAAAATTGAGAATTATCAATTTACTGCCACTCGTGTGGAACAAATGCAATACACAAGATCGTTTTCATAATGTCATTATATGCTATACAAAAACAAGATAATTTGTCAAATTTAGAATTTGGTACTTATATTGGGTATCTTCTATGTAAATCCGTAATCCACAGAAACGCTCGAGCTTTTTTGTCAGGGGACGTATCCAATGCTTATCCACGTGGATTACCCTTTGGCACACCAACAGCATAATATCCCTCGTCATCTGTCAGAACTAAATCATACTTAGGTATTGTATTATGTGGCAAGGACAAGACATCTGAAGAGCATCCTAAGCACAATTTGGGCACCACAAAGTTCACCTGGTGATAACCATATCGAACATTAGTCAGAGACAAGTCCGCGTAAACTATTTATAAACATCGGTATCTTTTTCAGGCACAAGATCGAATTCATCGAAACGCAAACGGGCAAGAAGGGTCACGTGCCGATATCCACAGCATCAAAAAAGCTGTTCGGCATCGCCGTATCACCAGAGAGATGCGAAACCTACTACAACGTGTGCCAGTATAGAAACGGCAACTGCGGTTACGATGAAATCTGTCTGCCAGACGGCCGCGGAGGAAGGACTTGCTCGCCGGGAATGTAACTTCTTCACTACCTTACCAAACTGCTATAACGATGGTGCCAATTAAAAATGTCGGTAGTGCAATTTCAGGAATATGTAATAGTGTACTTTTCTACACTGTTAGATTGGCGATATTAAGATCTATAAACTTATACGTATATTACATCATGTAAAGGTACCAAAGATTATAAGCTGTTGTAAATTTGAAGTATGTACCACAAGTAGTTTAGTTTAAATATCCAAAACTATCTTCTCTCCTGAACATGTTCAGTTTTGTAGATCCGACTTTCTTAATAGGGACCATCGATAAGGCTGACTAGAAACATATTTATGTAGTTGCCTCGTAATACTGCGTTTCAAAGGACCCCAAGCGATGGTCTTAGAAACGTTGTGGGGCTCGTCAATATAAACAACTTTTACTATGGCGACAATGCGGGGAAATTAAAAAAATCTCTATACAATATGTCATCCCGACCAAGAAAAAAACGTGCCTAAGACCATTGCTCCGGGTCCTTTATACGGAGTA
Source organism: Conopomorpha cramerella (assembly GCA_012932125.1). Lineage (NCBI taxonomy): Eukaryota > Metazoa > Arthropoda > Insecta > Lepidoptera > Gracillariidae > Conopomorpha > Conopomorpha cramerella. The sequence continues at coordinate 22,586 of SJJU01001160.1, read as the reverse complement.
TAGGTTGGTGAAATTGGCAAGACATTATACAGGATGACGGAAACTCCCTTTTAGGCCGAAATCAACTGTTTCTGTAGGTACTATAGAGTACATTTTAGCAGGTGTCAATGACCCGGGACGAAAAACAAAAACTTCCTCAAAATCGGCTGATTCTTATTTTTTTATGACTAGGCGAATTTTTTTCCGCATGATATTTCCGACTCATGTTTTATAGTGGCCGTAGAGGAATCCATCCCTTGAATAAAGTTTCAGTGATCTAAGGCGCCGAGAAAAGTCCTAGCATTCTGCTTTGCAGTTTCAAGTTAACGACTTAAAACAGAAATTTGTTTTAAGGTAACGAACTTTTTATGTTTCTGGCCAGTCTTACGTTGATATAGGGTTACTTACATCTTTGTTCAGCAAACATCATTAATTTAAATTCATTCCGCAACAATTAACCCATATCAAATGTATTTTAGCTACTAGAAGTTAAAGCAATATTTTCTTCAACTGAATAAGATTCAGTTTATGGAAGCCTAGATCTTGCCTACTATCTTTACTAGATCGTAATTTACATACCTAATGTGGTTTACTGATTTAGGTACTTTCTTATAACAAAACAACTGATAGAATATTAAGTACTAGGTAAGAAATTAACAAAATTGTTTTTTTTTACTGAGTGTCGTGTAGGTACTTACAATTACCTTAATATATTTTAATTTTATGACCTTAATGTAAATTAAGTATTTTAAATAACAATTGGTGGGTCAAATACCTACCCATTATATCGTAATGTTAAAACTAATGAATAGAAAATCAAAGCTCACGCCGAATTATTTTTAACCTATTTAAATACATTATTTCGTTAATGTATAGATCGCACCTAAGGTCGGCCAAGAAAATGATCTATCAGTTTTGATGACACTTTCTGTGTAAATAACACATCACACTTAATCTTCTCTTTAATCACAAAGATCGTAAAATGCATCGATCGGTTCTTTTTTCTGAAGTTATTATTTCTACGAAATACTAAGTTATTATTTCTATGACATACTAAGTTATTCTTTCTATGAAATACTCTTTCTATGAAAAAAGAACCGATTTCTACCAACAAAATTACAAAACATACATCAACAACAAGACATCATTGTCGGAACTGAAACAAATTTAAATGGGACCAAACTGGAGGTATTATCTTACAAATAAAAAAAACCCAGTCAAAAGTTTTGTTTAGAAACATAAACAATTACGAATTAAGAACATGAACAGACAAAAAATATGAACAATACGACACTGACTTGACTGATAAGCTTGCTTTTCGCTCATATTTACGATCCTTGTTTTTATGAATGATGATGAAATGAAATTTATATATATTTTATCTATACATAGAGTTGGGTTTTGACTTTGCACTGTCATAATTTTGGTTAGATCTGTCAGGCTGACTAGGCAGACCTATACTTTTTGTTTTGTTCAGATACAGAAAAAAAATCGTAAGTATATGTTAATGATTTCTTTTTGAGTAGGTGAAGTAGAGTGCTTTTTTAAAGATCTTTAGGGCAAATCGTGAACGCAGAAATATACAAACTTTAAGGACTAATCAGCACTGAAAATATGTACCTACAGACTATGTCAGGTCTTAACTTAGAATTTGTCACAAAGTTTTGAATTCGATGTAAAGTCGTTTTATTTTAAAGGTGATAAATCATTTTATTTGCCGATCGCACAACATTGTAAGTAGCAAACAAAACCAAAAGAACTAGGGTATTGCAACCATCTGGCCCTAGTCTTTGTTTATTGTAATTCTCAGCAGCCAACAATAAAAAATATTTATTAATGCGTTTGTTTTAATTTCATGTAGTTTTAAAGCATTTTAGATCACCGAGTAGGTTTACTTACAGGTACTTAACCTGTATATCATCACAATCCGCTGCTACGCAAATGCCTACGGTTCACCAAGCGCAAAAAGGTAACTAGAGGTTAAGGCTACTGCCGTCATAGGGGGGTTTATTTTATTTACCTCTGTTCTACAAAACGTTAAATTAAAAACGTTGGCGTAAATTGAAGAAGTCACTCAGGCCATGACACCGAACAACTTCCCGTAAGGAACCCCGTGTCAATAGCGACACCAAAACGTCACCTCTTTGTACAAATTACCGACCGATGGCCACTTTAAAAGAAGAAGTGAAATTTTAAGTCAATATTATCCGCCGGGTATATCGGCGCGAATATAATCAAAGACAATCTCGAGCTTACCTTAGTTATTTTACTCGAGGTTTCGACGCAGTTGCACGCGTCATGGTCACGAGTGGACTGTGACAGTTTATTCACATTGTGGACGTAGGGTTCATTAGGGAAAATTGTTTGGTATCGTAGTGACTCTCTAAAGTTTCGCTAACGTTTTTGATTTAACATTGTAGGACATGTTCTACAACGTAATTAATCAGAATATTTTTTTAATGTATGAATGTAGATGAAGCGAAAGGTGTATCTCAGGACCGTGAGAAATGGATCTGTAGTCTTTGCCTACCTCCTGGGAGACAGTGAAGTGTAGTGTATGTATGTATTTTTTTATTAGGACGAACATACTAATGTTATATAATAACGTCCTCATCTTTCTCTAGGAAAAGTGGAAGAGAGAAACTTGTTCTTTAGAACAAAATGGGGTCATTCTCATTTTGTCCATGCCCATAATTCAGGTTGTCGTCTACGTTTTATAGGGTCGAATTGAAAATGAATCCGTTTTTGAAGTCGCTTAAACATAGATGAGCAAGTATCTTTATTTATTTCAAAGTTTGACGCGTTGTATTTAATGACATTTCAAAACCCTCTGTATTTTTCCACAGCTTAAATATAGTAAAATGTAAATGACAGAGACAGGGCCAAAAATAGTGACGATACAGGTTGTTAAGTTTGTTAATTCCCATTTTAAAGTCAAACAGTTAGAGTTTGTTAAAGAATGTATTTCCATAATTATGTACACGTTTAGAATGCTAAATATAATATTTTTGCTAATAATTTTTTATTTATATTAATTTTAGCTATATTCTTAGCAAGTGATTACAAACAAATGTGGCAGTATTATAATGAGACAATAATATTTTAAAGGAATTTTTCGGTCGACAATGAAACAAATAATTATTTATTCAACATGAGTCTGAGCTTGGTTTAATAATTTACCACTTTTTTGGACAAATCCTGTTCGGAGGTTATGACAATTATTATATTATATATTTTTTTAATGAAACGCGCACAGACATTATAACTCAATATTGTTCACCGGGTAAAATAACAAAGGTAAGCTCGGGCTTGTCTCTGATTATATTCGCGCCTATATACCCGCTGAACAATATTGAGTTACAATTATTATATTATGTCCGCAAAAGTGTTAAACTTACACAAATTAAATAATTAACTTGTGACAACTTCTGTAACTAGGTACTTACTATGTTTTATAATTTTCTTAACTAAAGTGAAATAATTACAGTTAGGTACCACGACTATTAATATCTGTTTTTAAATACATAACTGAAAAAAAAATTTATTCCTAAAGGTATTCATCGAATTCTCTGAAAATTATTACAATTATCTAACCTACGTTTCCACCGAACATTTTTTTTTTTTTAATCACTATGAACAAGCGTTTGACCACCATCCTGCCTGATGTTAAGCATGTTTGACACACACATATTTACATGTAGTACATATGTACGCCGGGTACGACAATTTCACTAAAAGATAACCAGATCACTAAGGCCCGTGTCAAACATGACTAAACATTTTTTTGTGCATGTTATACTCAGCCCCTCTCCCCCCCCCTAGCAAAGCGCTCCAAGAAACACATGACAAGAAATACCAGGCACTGCGATTGGTTGAAACAAGTCGCACGTTGTGTGACATAGCAGCCAATCACAGCGCGTATTTGGTCTATGTCTTGTCTTTCTTGACGCGTTGGCTTGGCTAGGACTGCTGGTAGAAACGCACGGTTCTAATAAGAAACGTTGTCACTTCGATCCATGGACAAAAAATCTCGTCTCTTATTAATTTTTAACAAAGAACTAAGAAGCAATAGGACGTCCAACGCTGAGATACAAATGTCATCGACATACATTTGGTTGTCAGTTTAAAAATTGTTCATGGATTTATCAATGTGTCAGAATTTGCTTCTTGGATGACGCCGACTATAGGTGGTATCAGAAGATAATAATACTAGGTATCTATTAAATCTGAATTTATCAAAATAATAAAAGTAATTAAATATGTTTATACCTCAACTCTAAAAATTACTACAGTGAATGAATTATCATATGTTAACAAAATTAGGTGTAAATAACATACAATAGATATTAAATAATATGGACAAAAATTATCAGACCAAACAAATTAAATTGTATGGGCTATTCTTAAGGTGCCTACGTAGGTGATTCATCAGTTATCCTTGTCACAATCTCAAGACAATATGTCCTTATTAGAGTACTTACATTGAAAAAGCAGTTCAGTGTTTAAAATAAAGTGTTGGTACTTCAACTAACCCCAGATATCTTCAGTACGGCCAAACTTGTAGACAAGTGAACCACCAAATATGAAAGCGTTCTGCAAAAACAGGCTCACACCAGACCAGGTGTGTTTCGTGCCACCTGAAATTATATGAATTCTATTAAGTACATAGTTTCATATTTTGCACAGTAGATACAGTACATGGTTATCCAATACTCTTGATTTCTACTCTCTTGATATGATTAAATTGTCTATGGGTGGCATTTTGCAACCAGCAATAATAATTTACAAATGCCTGTGACTTAAAAATATGCTTATGTGACAGAAGAGATATACATAGGCGACAGGAAAGTCTACTTCGGGTTGATTATGAACATGCTAAGTTATTTTTTGTGTGTTCCTTTATCAGATTACGTTTTGTTTAAGGACATAATATTATGCTTATTTAATTTATGATTAAGTACCTACACCAAGCATTTTCTACTAAGAATGGGAAAAACAGATGCGTCAGTCAAAGATGCTGTATGGTTTGTATGGTTTTAGAGAATAATAACCAAACAAAAAGATAAAAGAACAATTTAACATTGTAAAAAAATGAGAAGATACATTCATAAGTAGCTATGAATCATGTAAAAATATTGGGAAATATCTGATTGATTCAGCTTTAATGATATGATTTGATTGTAAGTTCATTGACTGAAACACAAAAGAAATAACACCTCATTGGTAACAAATACACAAAAACATGTGCTGGCTGCCTATGTGACGTAAAAAAAAGATAACACAACAAAATAACTACTACTAAGGCTTGCCATATTCTTCTGTCTTCATTTTTATTCTCACCCACAACTTTAATTGTTTACCAAAACATGGACTATTTATTAATACTTGTGTATGACAGAATCCACAAGTCAAAGATTAAATACTATAACATAATTTTTGAAGAAAATAAAACCAAGTTACCTGAATTTGCATTATAGGCAAACAGGATCCAGGAGGCAGCAATCAGTGACGCAAATCCAAGGACAAATCCCATGAACAACCATAAGCGGGCTCCTCGAGGGCCCATGCATCCTCCAGTGTAGGTTTCACCCCTCACCTGAAAATTTGTGTTATGGATTAGGCTAATTGCAATAAAATCTTGCCATTTCAAAATTTGCAACACTCCTGACAATATCATTTGCTAAAACAATGCAACATCTCAGAATGTGACACTGTTGAAATAACAATTTTATTACTACTTATTACTAAGGACCTTTTTTCACAATTTGTGAAATATGCTGCATGGATCTTGTTATACACTCCATGTACTTACAAGAAATATGAAATCAAAAATGCAAGGGGCAATACAGAAAATAAACAATGAAAGCAAAAGTAGGTGTTGGAGGTTCTGTCTGGAACCTGTTCCTAATTAGAAGAATCAGTCACATGAGGGATGTAGTTGTCATGAAAATAATACCAAAAAGGTAAACAATGTTGTTGTGTTGCAGTTAGCTACATATGTCTTTTACTCAGTATTAAAATATTGGTGGTCTCTGCTAAATATCTGATTTACAATAATACAAAATTACTTAAGTTATGTAAATTAATGTTTTATCAATAACAAACCTGTGCGTTAGATACAGAATTAACCATCAGAAGAGATAATGTTCCCAGCACACCACACACATGCGACGCATTTGGTAGCTCTCCAGGATAAACTGATGCTGCATCTATCATGAACCACCATCCAGTGAAGAACTAAAAATTTGAATTACCAACATTACAAGGCTGATATGACAATATAATTGGGGATGAACTTGTAATAACTTTGTGGATCACAATTTGTGACACACAAACCTCTCTGCCCCCCTAGCACAGCGCTCCAAGAAATAAGTGACAAGACATATAACCTACTGCGATTTGTTGAAACTAGCAGAGTCGCACAAAGCGTGACATAGCAGCCAATCAGAGCGCATATTTGCTCTATGTCATATCTTTCTTGACTAGTGCTAGGCCTGCTGATATGGCTCTTGAGTACATTATTTTTCACTTTTCCAAGTTTCTGGTGATTTGATGTTGTCAGTTTATTTTTAATGCATGAAATGTAGATCGAAGTCAACTAGGTTCTAACACAATTTACCGATTTACAGCGACTGATCAATATTTAACACAATTATTCTTAATACTACCCAGTGATGACATATAAAAACAATGAATTAAAAATCATAGATTCAGTTACAAGCGAGTTACAGCGACTGATCCCTATTTTACACAATTATTCTTAATACTACCCAGTGATGATGTATAAAAACAATGAATTGAAAATCAGAGATTCAGTTACAAGTGTGTAATTATGATGCATATTTTCAAAACTATTGTCATCTACGGAACAAACAATAACAAAGAAAAGTGTCCTATTCAACGCTTACCTAGCAAAGACACTTTAACAATACTAATAAGTGTATAAGTATGCCGTAATATATAATTACGTTTATCCAAACGTAAGTTGTAACTTACCAAAAGACCAGATACTATAGATGCAATAACGTTTCGCCTTTCTCCACCTTCAAACCACACGCAAGATGGCATTGTCATATTTTCGAAGCAATTCATTGTGACTTAAGAAAAATATAATAATATATTATTAACAGGACTATGATGATAAAGCTGAATAATACTTTTTATTTAGCAAGAAACAAACAAAATTCAATAAGTATACAATGAATGACAAAGTCAAGCAAACTGGATTTGTCATTATTTTCTTCAAACTGTCAATAATATGCCAAACTTTGTATCAACCTGAACAATTAAGATTTTTTTTACAAAAGACTGCGATCGTGATATTGCTAAACCTAGTGTAAGTATAATACGTAATAAAAGATAACGACACACAATACTGTTATATAGCTCTATATGTCACGCCTGTCTCCCACTTCTTTAGTTTATGCGTACTTAATAGTCCCAGTACATCAGATTAGAGGACAGGTGCCATGTACCGCGATGTAGGATAGGATTACGTACCTACATCCCAAGTCGGGTGTATAAAGCATCATTGGGGTTGAGGTGTTGTAGTGCCTCAGACCAAACACAACTACCACCTTCACGTCTGTCTGTCTCTTTTCCACTAAAATGTATGGAAAATTATGTACTGCTTGGATTAAAAAATCCAAACTATCATTACTACTAATTTGACAGTTTGGATCCAGATTTACCCTGATACGCAGTAAAGGACAGAAAATATTTTATCTTACTCTTCCACTCTTTCATGTCGTCCATATTGTTGTTTCGTTTTATTCTAAACGTCACTTTCGGATTGCAAGTCTCGTTGTTTTCGAAGTGGGACTCACTATAAAAAAAAATAGTGCCTGATTAGGACTCGGTCCTGAAGTAGTCCTCACCCGCCTAATAGTTTGCGCTTGTGTTACGGAGCGTAGCCTAGTGGTCTTGTTGTTAAGAGTCCGCCTTATATATCCGCTATATCGCGTTGCAAGTACGCTTTACGGTGATTAACGTACCGTACGTATTTGGTATGCAGTTATACCAAATTTCAATCAACAATCTTACGCAGTTTATTTTTTTTTGTACTTACCAAAGTTTTTTCCCGCTAACTCCCGTTTCCGTGGGAATTTTCCTATATCCTGTTATAACTAAGCTTTAAATGTATACTAAGGTACTTGCATCCCAAATTTCAAGTATGTAACTTGAGCCGTTTAGATTTTTCATACAAAAGATTTTTTCCGTGTATTCCCGTTGCCGTGGAAATTTCGGGAATTCCTTTCTTAGTGCATCCCTGCGGTACCTAAGCTATGTCCTTTCCAAATTTCAAGTGCCTACGCTTAACCGTTTGGGCCTACATATATTTAGATGGTCTCTGCTTCTGCATACTCTACTACTAGCGGTTTCTGCTACAATAACACTCGGTCATTGTTGGGAATTCAGAATTTCCCGCACCCGAGTGTGTGATAAGAAATCATGGTTTAGCGTTCTACAACTAAGACTCATATCCCTCCATGAACCTCTATACCTACAGTGTGTAAAAATAACCCGAGCAATGGTCTTCGAAACGTTGTTGGGCTCATTTATATGAAAAACTTACCTACTATAGCGACAATGCGGGGAAATGAAAAAAAAAATTCGATCTCTATACAAAATGTCATCTCCCGAGGCAAAAAATTGTCTACTTTGCATGGAGATTTTTTTTGCGTTTTCCCGCATTGTCGCCATAGTAAAAGTTGTTCACATTTACCAGGCCAACAAAGTTTCTAAGACCATTTGTCGGGGTCCTTTTACACGCAGTATACCAAGTATGTATACAGGGTTACTGTATAACTGTATGGTATATCTACTTACAATCACTCGCTCCCGCCACTCTCCACGACCTTCACCTTCGGCTGCTTTTTGTGATGCAGTGTGACCGTTTGTCCGCGAGCTCCAAAGCAAGCCACGACAATAAAGTAAGCTTTTATAACATATAAATAGTTTAATAACGTTATAAGTTGATGGTAAAAGTATTACAGTTAATTTTATTATTTTTAGAGCATGTAAATAAAAGCTTATTTTTAAATCGTTTTTTCATTATTTAATTATTTTATAATAGTTAGGGATGTACCCTTAAATAAATATATATTTTTTTTTATGTAGCCTAATAATAATAAATGTACAAAATTTTAATAATTCCTCGGTTCATCTGTAGTTTAGTCCAGAACCACACGTAGGTATGTCACCTCACAATTTCACGGGACTTGCGTTCAATACCAGGCACTACCTACTTACTTACATTGAACAAGAGGCATAACATTCAACACCTGCAGTGCTATCCACCTGTTATCTGCCTAAATAGCGAACTACGATCGCCATAATTACTGCAGTTAATGTGGTGGACGGAGACTGATGGGTTTGTATTGACCAGGAACATAGATCTGAAAACACAATAGGTTAATGTTAGGATAGATATGTTCAGTCATAGACTGAACTGACAGACATAGACTGAAAAAATGCCAGTTTCTTCCCGGTTCTTCTGGTCAGTAAAAGAAATTAAATCGAATCCGGGAACGTTTACTTTTGTTTTTTAAAACATACATGAGTTTCATCACTCTTTATGTTATTCTACTGTATATCTGTATGTGTCATTTATCGTTATAAGTGCTTATAACGATGAAGAAATAAATTATTTGATTTTGATTGGACTGATGGGCCCTCAGACTACCTATGAATTGTATAGTCTATTGTTATTCTGAGGCTGGGGCGTAATATTCCGGCTTCATAATAGTGAATGCGTTATGAAGATTTTCATGAGGTAACTAGAGTTTGTCAATTTATATATACATACCATATACGTCAGGCCTGTTTCCCGGAAAGATGGGTAGAGATTATGAACTTCCACTTGTCACAATCACGGCTTATCTCTTTCATAGGTACCTACATCTTTTCATACATGCTCGCCGGTTTCGGGTACGTAACGTAAGCCAACCTCTTTAAGGACATCGCTGATCTTACACGGTATATCTTTCGAGGACATTCATCTTTGTCAATTATTATTTATCTATGAAAATATTGATCACCATTCATTCTAAAAATCTGGTGTTACGATCTAGCAGCGCTTGACTGTACACTAGGGTGGGTCAAAATTTATTTTATGTGATCGATTTCTAATAGCGATAATATGTTGAGGTAAAGTTATGAACCCTGTAACATTTTTTTAAATTATTTTAAGTGGAACAGCCCGCGCACTTGAAGTTTTGAAAAAAGAATTGAAAAAATAGATAAAAAAAACTTTTTTGTTAACAGTTTTATCGGAATAGAAAGGTATTCATGAAGATAATGTACTAAAAAATAAAATGTTCTAGTCATTGGGTATTGATCAGACATGAAAATAAAGTCGTGGGGCGTAAAAATTAGGTAGATATGCTATTTAATTGAGTAGGGAAGTAGTAGATGTAATATTATTTTACTAAGGTACCGCCACGCGCCACAATTATCTCCATGAATACCTTTCTATTCCGATAAACCTTTATACCGTACTTACCTATATTATATATAAGTGATCCTCAACCCTGTAGTATGCCTTACGTATTAACAGTTTCTATACAATTGATTTAAATTTTCCCTCAGATAACTCATCCTTGGGCAGTTTGTTATAAATTTTAATAGCAAATCCTAAGAAGCTCTTGCTAGTTATGCTGAGGCGACTAAAAGGTTGATAAATCTTAACTTATTTCTAGTACTATAAGTATTTGTACACATCACCATGCTGCAAGAATAAATCTATATCTATCCGGATGTACCTACATAATATTTACAAAAACATACTGCGATGGAGGTGTCAAAATATCTATACTTCTAAATTTATATCGAACGGAGTCTCTGGTGCTCATTTTATATATTGCCCTTACAGCTCTCTTTTGGAGTAGTTAATATCGTACCTACATCAGCAGCAGCATTGCCCCACAACAATATATCATACTTAGTTCATTATGCTATGAAAGTATGCAAAGTATACCAATCTTGCCGTTTCAATATCTGTTAAATCTCTGATTTGTCTAACGGCAATCGCAGCCGAGCTTTTTTTCCGGCAAGATTAGTAATATAATAACACCTAGAAAAACAGTCTCCAAACTCTTACTTTCTAATTGGATACTTGTAACAATCTTTTTAACATTCGGTAGAGAAAATTTTATAAAATTTGTTTTTTTACTATTCAATAAGAGATTGTTACAAGTGAACCAATCGACGACTATAGACAGGTTTTCACTAATGACCTTTGTATTAACATCAAATATCAACGAGGTGTCATCAGCGAATAATGCTATGTCAGCATGCTTCTCTACCATTGAACAGAGATCGTTAATACACACATCAAAAGTGTCTAGGGATCAAGAACATTTTTAGCTCAAAAAAAACTAATTTATTTAAATCAAATCTAATCTTTTGGATTGGTCTCCTACCTAATTCCCCATGCCTGTATCAATGACAATCCCCATAACTTATCACCACATTTTGAATAAGTTATGAATGGATTCAGTTTTTGTAAAATATATTCTTGATTGCAATCTTCTAAAACGTACTTGATCCCTAGACACTTTTGATGTGTGTAAATACCAAAAATAAGAAAGGTCCAAGTATTGATCCCTGAGGAACACCTAGTTTTAACTTGTTTTGCTCCAGAGCCACGAGATCTGATTCCATCAATATCTACATATTGCTTGCGATTATTTAAATATGAACTTATGATTGACAGATCAGTCACACCAAAGAATTTTAACTTAGAAATTCATGTTTTTGAGTCAACACAAACATGAAACACAAAATGCCTTTCACAAAAGATGTCAATAGCATCTCTTTTGTTCTCCCAAAAAGGGAAATATGCTTAACTATTAACTAGAGCTACACCTGCGTCAGTGGTTGATCTGCCTTGAGTAAAACCATATAGTGTACTGTATTCTACTAATCGAGCCCTTTCATTTGATATCCATATTGTAGGGTTTGTAAAAGAATAAGTCATCCGCCATTTCGTAGTAAATTGTATTGTCACCGGAACTATAGGTGTGTACCAAATTTCAGATCAATCTGACAACAGGAAGGCAGGTACTTAAATTTCAATTAAGTTCTTTTGATCCAAAAATAAATAGGTAATAAAACAAACGGGGTAAGCTAAATAAAACCGTTTAAAAACGTTCCAGTACCCACTTGTGTACCTTGACTTACATGTTTGACTTCGGCTATAGTTTAATATTTTAATGAGTAGGTATCCAGTGAAATACACGTTACTTTAGTTAAATAAGCTATGTTCTTTATTAAAAGAAGACTTTTGAGATAAGTACATTCATATACTTCATGTACCTACCCATGACGCTAGTTTCTTGTGAAATTGTATTTGTGTAATTTTTGTTTTATGAATGGGGAATTATCAAACTCCAAAAATTTCTTATCTAGATGTCGCTGGTTGGTGTCCATGGGGACTTCTGTCAGTTATATTTTAGTGCGTTTTTAATTATTTGGTTGAATAACTCAACTTAGACTTCAGGCACTTTTGTAACATGTAGACAAACAATAAAAAAATTACTGTCGCCTTCGATACGGACTGCTTGAAGTTAGTCATTTCCTTGACATTTAATAGGAAATTAAGTGCCCCATATTTGGAACTATAGAGGATATCAGACTGAACATGTTACCACCAACATACCAGGATGTAATGAAATGTTACGAGTGGATTAGGCTACAGGTGAAAATTAAAAATGGCAGTATCAAAGAGGTCTCATTTTCCGAAATTGCAGAAATTGTAACCCAAAAAGTTGAAGGAGTGTGGCAAAAAGCATGCCCTGTGGTCTCGCATAAGAGTCATTCAGCTACTAAAAGCTTATCATTCCAAATGCAAAAATATCATCAAATCATTGAAACGGTTGTCAACAAATATTATTGTAGTCAACTGAAAAAAAAGCGGATTTCTTGAAAAAAGCGAAATTTTCTTCGATATTAATTTTGCAAATGTAAGATAATAAGTCAGTGCAAAGAGAAGTCAAAGTTCCTAAAGAACAACAAGACTTTTTGATTGATAGAGGCCTGAGAGAAAAATGAGAATCGGTGGCATTAATCGCAATCGAGCAGAACAGTTTACAAAAAAAGTTTGTTTGAAAGCGATAACAACCCATCGAAATTGCCAGAACAAGAATTAATGTTATCAACAAGTACCTAGTGTTTCTGATACTATATAGTGTTTTATTTTCGGAAATGCTACAAAATATAGAAGAGCAGTGACTTACCTCAGGAACCGCAGAAACTAAAAATACATAAAGTAAATGATACAGCTATTTGCACTTTTAAGTCCCTGTCTCTCAGTCCCTGTCTCTAAGTCCCTGTTATTGCAACGAAACAGGGAGACAGGACAGTTTTAAATACCAATACCAATTGTTGGAACGATTTGTCACCGACTTTAATGGGTTGTAATTCAGTGGGCTCATTCAAACGAAATATCTTCAACCTTCTCTCACTTCTCTCTCTCTCCCTACGTTACCAGCACCATTAGCATAAAACCAGAAACTTACCTTTACCCTCTAAAACCCGATATTAATACCACATACCAAAACCTTATACCTCTTGAGGACTATGACTTGTCGTGCCGTGCGCCTGTTATAAAGAAACAGATTGTCCTGAACTATAACGGCAATGAGTTCACCCCCTGTCACGTTGGACCAAATACGCTTGGTGAACCGTGGCCATTATCTTAGCAAGTGAAGTAACTAATCTAATCTTATCATAACTATGTTTCCTATCTTATCATCCAGTTTAGTCCAATGACCGCATTTCTACGGCAGTAACCTAAGGGTAGAGTTATCAAACTTCCATGCTATGCAACGCAATGCAAGGAAAAAAAACACATTCACTTTAACTGTTGCTTTTTAATGCGAGGTAGGTACGATAATGTTCGCATGCAGATTATGTGATGTATCCAGTCAATATAAAATTATTAAGTAGCTTCTTGCGAACACAACAATGTTAGTAGTCACATCACAATGGGCAATTGCCTTCATTCTGGTAACACCACTCTGGTTCGATGGAATCAGCGTCAACGCCCATCCTCACAAGACGCTCCCTGTAAAGAAAATTAACTCCTAAATAAGGTAACAGGCATCGACAAACTAGACACCGCATGAGAACGAAACGGTTCTGGCAACCCATATCCTAGTTTAAGCATAACGCTGGTTGTCTTTGCCCAATAATGAGCGCTCATGACATGAGTGAATGATAGCGGACTACAAATAAGCCAATCATCGGTTTCACCACGCCCATTCTCCATTTCATCTATAATATACTTAGTTGTAATTGACAGAATTGTTTTGATTTAAAATGTAGAATAATTATTAGGAGACTACTTAGTGGTTGTATGGTCAACGGGCACAGTAGACAGGATTTTACTCCAAGTGATATAAGTAGTACATGTTGTGAATCTCAAAATCGCCTGCGATTTTAAGGAAAGTGCCTAGTACCTAGATTGTACAAATTCTACAGATCGACGTTTTATTTCTGTCGTTAATGTTATGCTTCATCAGCCTTGAGAAATAGTATAGAGAATAATCTAACCGGAGATTGAGCATGCGGTTCTCGGCAAGCCTCCACGCAGTGGTGGGGTCGGCCCACAAGCGCTCGGCGAGCGCGGCGGCGCGCGGCCACACGCGCCCGTCCACCGACGCGCTATCCGCCTGCTCCGTCCACAGCGCCGCCTCGCCGCCTGCAAACATAACATTAGGTATTAACTGACTGCAATCATAACATGCTTATAAGATCTCGCCACATAACCAGCGGCAACAACAACGCGACGGGTTTTAATATTGAAATTGACGAAATACGCTCAAAGCTACGCGAAACACTGGATTTGTGTGTGCTGCCGCGCAGCAGCTGTCGGCTGCGTGGAAAAAATTGTAACTAAACAGTATGTGATAAACGCAAACAAAAAAAAGGAAGGTGCAGGAAAATTTTATTGAGAGCCACCTCCTTTTTAAACGGTTTTATTTAGCTCGACCCGTACGGTATTTATTTATTTGTTTGTATCAACATTAGAAATTTAAGTACCTTCCTGTTGTTAGGTTGATCGCAAATTTGGTACACACCTTTAATTAACAGTTCTCTTCTACTATTACTACGACATATTTTTTTCGTAATGAACTATTTCTTACCTAGAATTTGGTCGTTGTAGTCTCCGGCCATATCGCGTGGTGTGTTATTGTAGATTTTCTGCCAACCGATGTATGGTGAGCACCAGTTATTACCTAGGGGAATATAATGATATTTTAATTATTTTGGCATGTTTATTGATCCACCGCGTAACCAGAAGAATCTGAGAAGACCCAATGGGCCGACCCGAGTTAAGGTGTAAGGCTGGTGGACCGGAGAGTAATTGCTATCCGGGATAAATACTGACGGCCGCGAGGAGAGTGGCAACATAGACACCATTGTATGTTGCCTCCCTCTTCGAAGCATATTTAGAGTAAGAATGGTATAAAATGTCTTATATGTTGTCACTGTTAAGACATACCTAATCATATGTTAACCCATTGTTCACGACAGTCCAGATCGAGATTTTTCGAAGACACTTCAACTTTGAAGGACGCCATGCTGCGTTTTATAGTTTAGCATTTATTTACAGACAAAGGTATTCTAAATTGATAACCGACTGTGGCTACCTACCTACTTAGGTGTCTGTATAGACCCTGCCAAGATAAGCCTTAAAACCAGTTATGAATTTATAGACTATGTTAATACAACAACTAACCATCAGTAACCCATCCGGCAAAGCCGCAGTCGAGGTACAAAGCGTCGTAATTGGATATAATCAGTTTATAACCCTTTTTGAGCAGCCCTTGGATCTGTGGGTCAGTACCCGTTGTCCAGACCTGAAACACGTAATATTATGATAATTAATAACTTGGTTATAATCATGAATGCCTTGGAACAAAACAACTGTGTTTTGGTAGTTTTTGGTAATCCTGGCCTTTATCCTTTTACTATTTTTAAAACCAGATAAATGGAGATTCAGATGTGTTGTCTTTTTGGTAACGTTTATAGCTCATTTCCTCTGTTTCTTTTTTAAAAAAATAGGGTATTGTCTTAGGATAAACAGGAATCTATGTGTGGGGAGTTTAATAAATACTGAATAAATAATTTCCTTTAGTTAAAGAAGTATGGAAAAATAATATTATATTCTACTTTTAGCTATATAAACTAAGTTGATAAATAAAGCTATGTACTTTTGCCGACGTAAACTAAGATTTGATTTTACTTCTTCCGCAGACCTAGGGCAGATGCTCAGAAGGAGGACAACGACCGTCTAACTCCTATAGCGAACTGTATAGGATCATACAAGTGGTCAGCCAAAGTGTGTTAGCCACCCGAAAGCTGATGGCTTGCATTCACAGGTGTAGTAGGTAGTCGATTTTTAGAAGAGACTAGCTGTCCCGGCAAACACTTCTTTTGCCGCAGGAAGTTTTGTACCTCGTGTATTTGAAGAAATACACCTTTTAAACCTTCCCTGGACTTCCACGTGTAATTCAAGACCAAAATTAGCTAAATCGGTCCAGCCGTTCTCGAGTTTTAGCGAGACTAACGAACAGCAATTCATTTTTATATAATAGATTCTTTATGGATACCCAGCCACTCAGGGTAACGACTGGGGATTTTCGTACACACAAGAACTAAAACCACAATGAAAACCTGAAATAGATAGGATTACCTGAATGATATAATCGTCCTTGTTCAAATATTCATCCACGTAGGTGTAATCGGTGAGTGTGCTCGTCCACATGATCAGAGGAAGCTTTTTGTCGAATGCCTGAAAATAAAATTATCTTTATGTACATAGTTGCCTTTGCCTCCACTGATTTTGTTTCAATACAATCTACCTAGTTTAGAAATAGTCAGTCAGCCTACATAAATCAGACGGAATATTTTTTTCATAAACTCACATGGGATGGATCCATGTTACATAAGGGTCACTTCCTATAAACTAATAGTATATTAGTTTGTTACTAAAGAAATTGATACACAAAACAAGTAGACTACCTTAGTGAACTAATAATTTTAAAATGTATCGTTAGGTATAAGATGTGATATCACAATCAAAAGCTTCTCTAACTTTCCCTTTGCTAAAAGGCGAAGCTCGAGACGCGAATTGCATGATGAACTAAATATTCTACAAAAGAAATTAACTATGACAGGTCCACCTATCTTTACCTGGTAGCTTTACCTGCCTTTTTAATTTATTCCGTACCTTATACACCTTCTCTTGTGCCTGTGTCTGGAAATAATTCCACAGCTTTAGGAAACCGCTCTGTTCCAGGCCCCAGCCCTTCTCGGTCAAAAAGTTTTGGATCTCAGCTGAGGAGTTCCAGCAACGCTCACTGACCTCGTCACCACCCATGTGGAATAGGTCCGTTTTGAACACATCTGTAATTTGCAGGCAATATTAGAAAAATAAGCTATATCTATTAGAAAATGGAAAATGGTCACCGTCACCAGTAAAAGTAATTAATTCATGTTCACAAGGCCCATTTAAACGCTGGATTAGATAAAACTACATGGCATTTTGTGCAGCGTTTGCCAAAATTATTGGGCGGACAGGGCTGCTCTCCGTTTTATCGTGGCGGTAAGGCGTAGTACCTAGTAGGGCAGCGTAACTCTGACAGCTAAGAGGAACCCACTGGGTCGGCTTGGGCTCAAGGACTAGACGACCAGAGAGGAACCGCTGTCATCGGGCTCCCATTCATCAGACTCTGTCACACGACGCAGTTGAAGAGACGAGTCACTATGTTCCGCGGCCTTGCAGTACCGTTACCGCTAGATGGCGCTGTAGTAGGGATAGCTAGAGAAGAGGAGGGGCCCGACAAAGTTTGAAAACCTAATGGGACATTAACGGGACATTTCCCGTGTATCATCTTGTGATAGACAATTATAAAAACTTATTGACGTTCAAAGAGATTAGAAGACCGAATGGAACAAGGCATCCTATTCTCCTTGCGGATGGAGTTTATGTCTACCACAGTATTTGTGTTATATTAGTTTATTAGACACACATTTTCTCCTATTTTGAGCAATACTCTTGGCACCGATCCAGCTCGGACCAACAGTTTGCATTCCGTCAAAACAAGACACAATTGGCTTAAATGGGGTATCAAACTTTTCAACCAAAAGGTCCTTGTAGCACTTTTAGATTGTAGGTGGAATTCCAATGTGGTTTTCTTTCTTCTACCAAGTAACCGTTCATACATTTTTGTGTTAACAGTTAGTTTAGTTAAATATCGAAAGGTTAAGTGCTTACCAGCCATATCCAAGTAGATGTCCTCTAATACATTGTAAAGTTCTGGTCTGGTCGGA
This sequence comes from Conopomorpha cramerella, assembly GCA_012932125.1. Taxonomy (NCBI): domain Eukaryota; kingdom Metazoa; phylum Arthropoda; class Insecta; order Lepidoptera; family Gracillariidae; genus Conopomorpha; species Conopomorpha cramerella. The sequence goes on along the minus strand of SJJU01001160.1, from coordinate 4,265 downwards.
TTGAGCTGACCACATGGCGGTTCCACACAGTATGACGACCACGGTTGTGCCTGGTGGATTCATGATGAAATTAATTATGTGTCGGTTTTATCACCTACGTAATAGTTAGGTACTATTAAGTAACATATTATTCATACATGCATTGATGATCCATCAGCTGATGTTGACGATTAAGGAAAGTTGCGTAACGAAATGACTAGACTTGGACAAAGTGATAAATGGCAAATTTGCTAGAAGTGCGCATGCAGTTAAGGACTACCGGATCATCGTAAAATTTTTCGACATTTTCATTTAAGTTACTGGCACAAAGATATTAAAAAGAAATTGTCTCAGTAAAACTCACATTGAAGCAAACGGTGAGATTGGTCTTCTGCCACCCCTCGCCTACGTGAGCCGGCGCGTCGAACTCGGGTAGCACACGCACTCCGCGCTCCAGCCCGAACTGCACGATGTCGCTAATGGCTTCTTTCGAGTAAACCTGCCATACAATAAGTATTTAAACTTAGTAACAAGTAGGTGAATTAAAAGTAAAAACTGTTTATGCTATTAGCTCAAACTCAATGACGTTGTGTAGTTTAATTAATTACAGTTTCTATGGCCATCTTCTAGCACTATTATCAGATAAGCTCCACCCACGTCATCGTCATAACAATTTTGCATTGAAATGACATGCAACTGATTGCAAAATTTCAGCTAAATCGATTTACGAGAATCAAATTAAACAATGCAAGATTTGATTGCCTGCAATCAAATCTTGATCTGGACTTGTGAAAGCAAAAGCGATTTTAAAATGGAGATTATTCTATGACGTTTATCAGTCAGATTCAGTCATGTCGGTCTTTAAAAAAGTTGTAGATATATCCATGTAAAAATTACAAAGTATGGTCCCCATAGTCAAAAGAAAAATCATAACAAGAATCTGTTCCAAATTATGTTTCACAGCAGGTAGGGAAATATTTATGTGAGCAAGTCATCCTCGCTAAGGAGGCACCTGAGCGCGAGAGGGAGCGAACGAATCCTGCGGGACGCGCAGTCCGCCACCGGCGCTGTGGCGCTGCCGTAGCATCTCAATACCGCCCGGGCCTTTAGAAGAATTGGACTACGGTATCCCCTACCTAGCGTCATCGGAGTCGGAGTGGGTTTCCCGACACCTGCACGAGCGCGATAGACGGCGGAGCCACATGGTCCAGTTGCCATCGTATGAGCTTAATGAAGTGGACGAGTCACTGTCCACTCCGAGGTGGAGCCCACAGAGGCTAGCGCGCGTCGGGCGGGGTCTAAAGAATGTCCTCTGGGTGCACTGTTTTATCTTTTGCATTCGCCACAGTAAATCATATAAGTGGATATTAGAATAATAATTAGAACAGGATAAAATACATACAAGTAACTTGGGCACGTTATACATTACGAATAACCAGGATGCATGCATACAAATAAGCATTTTCGTCCCCTTGAAAAATAGACTAGGGATGGCATTTTGTATGGGGATGGATTTTTTTTGTTTCCCCGCTAAGGAAAAGTTGTTCAAATTTATAAACCTGACAAGGTTTGTAAGACATTTACATGTCCTTTTACATGCAGCATATTTGACAAAAGCCATCTTGAGATGGGCTCACCCCCTATCAGGTTGGGTTAAATACGCTTGGTGAACAGTAGGCATTTTCTTAGCACGTGCCTCTGCCTACCCTGCTTTGAGATTAAAAGACGAGAAGTGTATTTTACAATTATGTTAAATACAGACTGACTTCGGGGTCATGATCCGGACTAACATTTTCTAACTCGGAAAATTGTAGCGATTCCAACAGTATTGTTGTTTTTGTACCTGAGACATTTTAAATTTCTTAAAATGTATCGTTTTTTACCGAATATTTCCAACAAAATATGGTCACACAAACATTTATAACAAAAAAAACTTCGTTCAAGAAAAGAAGTACCTATGCATTGAAATTGCTATCATTTGATGAGTAAGAAAAATTTGTTCCGGATCATGACCCCAAACCACGTCACCCGGTATATGGAACCGATACCTTTCTGATGCATCATGACACACCACATCGGATAAATCACTCATTGACTGTAACAACATGACATCTCACAATGTGACACTGTTGAAATAACAGTCTTATTACTTAAGGACTAAGGATTCTTTTCACAATAACAAAATATTGTGAAATATTGCGCTATATTTCAGTAAATGATCGAAAGGGGTACGTGGCTTTAATCTCATACCCCCTTACCAATAAACGCGTTGTAAGTTATACCGAAGTTGTTACAGGTCTACTGAAAATGGTTACTTCGTATTTGACATACAACTTACAAGTTAAGCTGAGCTTGGTATAGGTAATGACGGAATAGGTAAACCGCGTTTATTGGTAAAGCCGATAGTGTTGTAGTGAATCAGCATACTTTATCGATACATATCTAGATATTGAATATTATAGTCGATTGTCTGTCTACCTACCAACTCTTAAATTTTAAACGAGATATTATACAATATCTATATCTAGGATAATCTGTTTACAAGAAAGAACTGATAAGCCTTCACGGGTATTTTCATGTATTCCAGCATTTTTATCTTTATATCTAGTTGCCAATACAATAAAACTGTTTCTGTAAAATAAATGTTTTATCTTGTTGCTTACTGAAAAACTTTTACAAAATTACTTTAATTATTATGACTTAATTACCAAAGTTACTCATTAATTTTATTGATACAGGTAAATACACACTTCTTACTTCCTTTTCGGCAGTTTCGTTTTTCATTTCCCCACATTGTCCTCATAGTAAAAGTTGTTCATATTGGCGAGCCCAACAACATCCTTTTACAGTCCAACAACAGTCCTTTTACGCTCTCTATACAACGTTAAATAAATACGTTGGCTAAACTCGAGAAAGTCACTCAGGCCATGATTTTTAAATACTTGTTGGATGTGTCTGGGTGTTTTATTTATATAAGTATATGTATATTCAAAAGAAAAATAACGTATTTAAGTAAGTATATTTCTTTGTCTGAATTCCATAACACAAGTGTTTTAGCTACTTAACATGGGATGAAGGCAATGTGTGTTATTGTAAAAAAAAATAATACCAACCAATATTCCCCAAGGAACACTATGCCAGAAAAGAAAAAAATCCACCTTTTCGTATAAAGTGGCAATCAGCTGATCGATAGGTTTGTATGAAGACGTAAAATTTATTATCTTTCTAAGAGTTTCCAACGCCAGCCAACGTTTTTAATTTGACCTTGTAGAAATTATTTTAAAAGTTATCTAATTACATATGTACATAACAACTCATTTGGTAACAAGATCTTAGACTTCCTGAATAGTCACCTTTTTAGGTATTCTGCAAAAATAGCAAAAACAATGATAACGCTAACAAAAACAATAGTAAATTAGGCTTTATCAAAAAGAATTTAGCACACCTGTTAGGTACCTACATAATGACTCAGAGATATCTTTGTTGGATTAAAGCCTACGTGTAGGTAGGCATACCTCCTACTTAATTCTATCTATATGTTAATTATGTTGTAAAATATTTAAGCCATTTAATACTTCCGAATGAGCCTATTTACTTTTATAATACCTACCTTCTTACAATTAATTAAATATCGTTGATAAAAGATATAGGTAGGTACTTAAACGTAACTATGTAAAAAAAAATAAAAAATACATTACACGCTTTTTAATCCTAAAGCGGGGTAGACAGAACTGCTAAGCAATTGGCCATAGTTCACGAAGTGTATTTAATCCAAGACGGGGGGTGGGTTCATAGCCGTTGTAGGGTTCACACAGCTTGTGTTATGCAGTCTCATCACGATGCTATCATTAATCGTAAGAGTGTTGCGTTCATAGGCTCTAAAAAAGAGACCCATTACACGACTAGTACATCAGGTTTCCAACCTGCAACCTCCGATTCAGCAACCTCAAATCCAATTGCCTACTTACCTAAGCCGCCACAGACACTCCTAACTGTGTGATTTATTACCGATATTTATAATACGCTTATTCATAGTATTTAAAAAAAAAGAAAGTAGACGCAGTAACTTTCGAAACAAAAAACAGTAATTCCTATCTTCTGGAAAAAGAGTAAATGTAGAAATTTAAGTAAAAAATAAATAAATAAATACACTTCACGCCTTCTAATCCCAAAGCGGGGTAGGCAGAGGCACCTGCTAAGCAAGTGCCCACGGTTCACCAAGCGTATTTAATCCAACGTGACAGGGGGTGAGCCCATTGCCGTTATAGGGTTCACACACCTTGTGG
>SJJU01001159.1:0-66786 GCA_012932125.1 Conopomorpha cramerella | reverse complement strand
TTTTAAGGAGTCGAACCATAATCACTCGTGGGTTCTAAGTAATTTCCTGCTGATTAATACATTTATCTATGTTAATTTCCTTAAAATCTGATAATTATTTAGTTGGTAAGATTAAAGAATAAAGGTTTTTATTTTCTTTCGAGTAATATGTTGCCCATACAAAAATGTCGGTTAATGTACAACGTATATGTAGGTACCTACCTACTATGGTCTGCTCTGGGTTACGTGTACCAATAGGACTCTTGTTCAGAGCCTATGAACGCAACGCAATGATTGTACGGTGAAGGACAATATTGTGATGCAACCCACACTCCACAAGATGTGTCAACCTTATAACGGCGATGGGCTTTTAACGCAACGTGACAGGCTGTCACGTTGGGGTTAAATGGCTTAGTGAATCATAGGCACTTGCTTAGAGAAAGTCCCTCTGTCTACCCCGCTTCGGGATTAAAAGGCGTGAAGTACCTACACTTATTTTTATTAGATAAACTATCAAATTATAATGAAACTATACAGGTAACTCATTGTCTGGTCATTTTAAAAAGCCGGAAATGTAGGCCCGCTTGTGTAGGCCTTAACCTTAATGTAGTAGATATGTCTTGTTGGCTTCACAAATAAATAAAGTGAAGTCGATAAAGCTCAACCAAACAGATTAAACTTGCAAGAAATCCAAAACTGAGCTTTTGAATGAAATGAGACAAAGATATCAGAAACATCGCGGAGGGAACATGTCCGTCCCTTACTGTAGGTATATTAAATGGCTGAGCACGGTATTAACACATTATCTATTTGACTGTCCTTCAATGTGTTTGTTAATGGATCCCCACTACCAAAATCATAGGCTGGGTCCAGTATTCGGCTATGATATAAAACAAAATTGTTGTGCCGAATAAATGCGTACCTCTCGAACATCTTCGGATCTAAAACTGACACAATACGTCATATAGTAGGGATGCACACATTATTTCGTGTTGCGAAAGTATCGATACTGTCCTTCTAAGGTATATTGGGTTAGTTACCTATGTAGGTACACTTACCTCTTAACTTCACTTTTATGCAAAGAGATAAAACGATAAAGATAACACCATATCGTACAAAGAACAGACAAAGCACCTTATATTTAGTTTCTGATAGATAAATCAGTAAGTACCTAGGTAGGTAAGCACCAACAGACATCAATATCACAGGACAGGTGAATAGCGTTTCTAAGATTTATTATGGATAGGTAGGTATGTCAGTGACCAGGCGGCCTAGCCCCCTTCAAAAAGGTTTCAAAACTATACTACGTGTAAAAGGATCCCGATCAATGGTCTTAGAAACGTTGTTGGGCTCGTCAATATGAGCAACTTTTACTATACAATAGCGACAATGAGTATTGAATCGAATGGGGGCCTCCACAAAGTATACCTAATGTAGATAGATAGATAGGTACCCAATAAAATGGTAATATCTGTAAGAACCTACCTCGTACATAAACTACATTTAGTTAAATAAATAGGTAGGTACAGAGCGCACATGAATAATTTTACTTAATTAGGTGAGAAAATTCGCAATAGTTAAAATACCTATGGGGAAACTAAGTTGTCCACGGTGACCAGGCCGAAAATTAGGATATGGCGACGAGAATATAGGTATTTATCCAAACAAAATAAAATACTGCGGAAATTATATTCCCACATCTTTTACATACTCAGAGTCTGAGTCTCAGACCATAAACAACTAGACTTGCATTCCGAAACTGTCGTTTACTTATAATAAAACGAGGCAATGGTATGATAAACAAGGAAGATTTTCACTCTTGAATGTTGAGCAAGAGATATTTATCTTCTGTCTTTTACGGCGCAGCAGGGTATGCGGAATTTTCTTTGACGTTTTTCTGACAGATTTTCGGGCTAAGAACTGTTATTACTGTCAAATTTTGTTTGGTAAAACGTCAAAGAAAATTCCCCATTGTAGGTATGTACTTCTGGATCCGGTGGCTAACAAGTAATGTATAGCTAGCTATAATAAAAACTTGTATGTCGCACGGCTAAAACACATAGTGTAACCATGCATTTCAGTTTTATTTTTAATGCTGATAGCTCAATTCTCTAGGATATAAGAAAATCCGGTACCTAATGAATAATGCTCTATTATAATATATATCTCTCTCGATTGGATATAGTTTTAAAGCCCTTATCCCTAGGTACCTTAATTAAAATGCAAAGTAGAAAGCCTTCGAAAGATGGGAAGAATGTTTAGTGTATTAATGAAATGCATATAAAAAACGCAAAGCAGAAAATCGGGAACGAATAGAGAAGTCGCGCAGCATAATTACGTGAATTACATCGAAAATAAGTGCAATAAAGAATACTTATTAGGCTTATCTGCGAAATATTATTGGTTACACTGGTAATAATGGGTAGATAACCTGCGCTGCTTCCTCACGACATCCCCGGTTACCGTGAGGCAAAACTAATACATCGACATCCTTGTAGTAAATAATAATTTCATTATGTTCTACCACGAGATTTAACATATGTACCAGGGTTTGTAATAATTTTTACCTAAATATATGAAACTATTCACAGTATCAGTCTCTACATAGAGACATTCTTAATAATGGGGAATTTTCAGGTCCCCAGTTTCTCTTAGTTATGACAGATGGCGCTAGTTGTATTAGGGGGACCAATCTCAAAGAAATTACTAACTTCAAGCAGTCCGTATTGAAGGCGACAGTATTTTTTTTTATTGTTTGTCTACATGTTATAATTAAAAATAACGCAGTAAAGTATAACTGACAGAAGTCCCCCTGGATATCTACTAGCGACATCTAGATAAGAAACTTTTGGAGTTTGAAAATTCCCCATTCCTCTATCGAAACTGACTGTATTGAATATAACTAGATAAGTAGTTACTTCTAATTTAACCAGCGGTGACTACAACAACGTCATCTACGGTTTCAGTCTCACAATTAATACCAATTAAGTGTCTACCTAAAACTTTATTTATAAAATAATACAGAGGTTGAGCAGAGTAGGCAGGTATAAATTATTTGTAAAAGGAGATTGAAGAACATACCGTGAAAGAAGCTACAGTGACACTATAGACACCAATAGATGGAACCCTGCAGGGGCTGCAGGTAGCTGCATTTCATACCTACCCACCGTTTCTTAGATAATAACTATAGCGTTATCCCTTACCTGTTGAGTTTCCAAACATCTTTTGGTATGTTTATAATGTTATTGCCTCCTAAATAAAGATACCTGAGGCTTGTTATCTCCAGTAATTGTTCAGGAAACACAGTGAGTTGATTTCCGCTCAAGTTTAGCTCGCGCAGCGTGTTCTGGTTAGAGCTGAAGCACTTGGGCAACGAGTCATTGCTCAGTTGATTATGTTTAGCAATCAATGATGTCAATGGACAATGCTTGAGATCAGGCAAACTCGTCAGGCGATTATTACTCACATCCAAAATCTTCAAATTGTTAAAACTGTTTAGGATATCTGGCAAGGTACTTATTCTGTTGCTATAGAGCAATACTATTTCGTAATTCTCCGCGCAATCCTTTTCATTGACTATGCCGCTCAGCTCCACAGATGCACTGTTATTGTCGAGTAACTGGTTTGAGAGATCAAGGGTTTTCTGTTCCCTGGTGTCGCTATCACAGCTGTCGGACGTGTAGCACTCCATTTTGTCTTTGTGCGTTGCGCGTTATCGATCACAAACAAAACCTCTTTTTACATTATCAGCGCGGGCGCGGCGACCGCTTGCCCTGCGCAAGCGCAACTGATAGAGACTGGGCCAGTTGTCAAGCGAGAGAGGAGGTACCCCGCTCCCTCACCTTCAGGCCCCGTCGTTGTCGTTAATGTACGAGAGTCGAGAACGCAACTCGGTAGGTAGGTAATCAATTACTTTTATTAAGAGCTCTAGATTCTCGTAAATCCAAACAAGTAGTTACCTATATCATACATATCATAGTTGGGTAGGTACATTACTATGATTGCAGGTAGGTGTCGGGTAAGTACCTTTACTTAGGTATAAATATAGGTACGTTGAAGATGGGTACTTATCTACATAAATACCATAGGAATTTACACGACACATTAGCTAAGCACATAAGCTTTTAAGCGGACATCCGACATCGATACTCTGTCGCCCAGGGAAGAGACTGGGAGGCCATCCATAACTTACCCATCTCTATAATGTCCTGCTGCCATGTCAGGCCACCCGTGGTAAATGTTATGGGCATTGTCTTACAATGCAATAAGTATACATACAATCATTGTAGGTTATAAGGGCTTAAGAACAACATTCAGATATGCTTAACTTAGAAATCAATAGATACCTACTAGTAATCTACTACTATTTAATATAGAACGCAAGGTGAGGAGTTTTCTAAATCTAAATAAATCTATCAAAGATTGTTGAAAACCAAATACATTATTCTATGAGCGTTCGTCTTCGGACTCGTTCTTGATTTTTTTACTCCTCATTAGGATAAAGGGTGTTGGTGGGATGTTTCATGTTCAGAGAAAAATTATTCGTGTGTCAGTGGGACAAAAAAAATATCATTTAGTAAGTAGTTAAGTAGGTATTTCGTAAGTAATACGCAAATATTTTAAATCTCCGACATTACAACAATAGGTAAATGCCCATAATCGCCACGCTGGGCAGGCGGGTTGGGGATCGCAGTGGTGTTGTGGTTTTAACTCACAGAGAGCGCTGCTGCCCGTCCTCTGGAGGGTTCCCTCGGTCGTCTCTTACGACCCCCATAGCGGGAAAAGTTTGGCTGGGGTGGTGACTCGTGTATTCTATTCGCCGTCACCACACGGCTAACTAGACTACACTACTACTCCACCCACGCAATGCTTATTGTACGGCAAAATAAAACATCGTTATAAAACCCACTCATACCCACTACATTATAAAATGTACGGTATGGGTGGCTATGGTGTTGGGTTAAATACACTTGGTGAACCATGGGCCTCGGTCAATCACGTCATGGACCTAAAATGTGTTTTTCGTTCAGTAAGGTATTGACGGTACGTACTATACATGCCATAGAATAGGTATCTAAAATTAATATTATTTACTTTATGTGACGTGACAGGGACAGCGATAGATCTCATTTATTAATAATACTTTCATAGAGTTCGACATTTATGGAAAACCCAGCCATAAGAGCCCACTTTGATTAATAGATTTGATTGAGGAGTTTTCTTTGAAAAATCAAAAAGAGAGCGAGTCCGAAGACGCTTCAGCAGCCCTAACTCCCCTGATCTCTACTTATTTTTTACATTTGACACACATCGCAATGTCAAGGTACAACCTTTAGAAGTTACACATACGAGTAAAATGTAGAAGGGACTGTCATGCCATAGCATCGGTTATTCACTCCTTTCTCTTGAATCAAAGTCCATACAAAGACTGGGAACGTAACAGACTCCCGAACGTCTTGACTGTACCTACCACGTACCTACATATAAAACGATTGAATTTTCATAAGGCATAATAAACTGAAAAATATTGAATCTAAACAATAAAACAATATTATATTGGTTATGGTATGATAAAGCAGTTTAAAGTATAGACAACAGACTCATATCAGTGTCATTGTGTACTGCCTGCCACCAGATGGCAGCATGTGTTGTAATTCTTTCTGTGGCTTGGTTCGTGACGTCACTATCGGGCGGTGATCGAAATCCCGAGTGCGACCCGAACATAGCCGAATACACGAACGAACGAGTACATGACTGATGACTTTGACTGAAGCAACTAAAATCTGTCGTTCGTCCTAGTGATGTAAATTTTTAAAATCACAAAAATGATCTTGTAAAAATTACCTGAAATAATACTGTTTCCTTTAGAATTGTACCGTAGTGGTATAGTCTTGATAATTTAACTCCAAGCTTTGTATTTGTTCAGAAAAGTGAGAGAGTTTAGTGCGAGTGCAAGGGTGGTTTTACAAGAAATGTGAAGGATCTATGAAGTTCAGAATTCTAAAGCCGTTTATTTTATATAATTAATAATGAGCGGACGCCCTAGAACCACGTCATTTGCCGAGGGCAATAAATCCGTTCGAAAAACCTTTGAAAATCAACCACCGAAACCACCACTGGGAGGCGTAAAAATTAGCAGTAAGTATACCACCTATAACCATTCTTTTGTCGGCCATCGTGATTTCTTATGCTTGTGACGTACTAGACCTACTATCATTATGACAATTTTAAATATGGCTGTAAACTGCCACAAATCACTTCGTATGGCGATTTTATATGTTCCACGCTTTGTAAAACAGTAAATCAATAGAAAATGGCTGCATTTCGAGTCCGCCGATCGTATAAAAATGGCCACAGCCTCGGGGAGCGCTTCACTTATGCCACATAGGCGTGTGACACATATCACCTCGAATAGCTACTCGGGACTAAATGCGTTTCATTTTATTAGTCCCTATTTCGAAAAGTATACTCGTAATACAACCTCATCTTTCCTACCGAAGTCTATATACGTTTTAATTTTCCACGTAATTTGAGGTTATTGTAGATGTAATTAAATTAGTAAGAAACATCTAATACTTTTGATGTATTTTAGTAGGTACTTCTATGTTTTATTAGCAGGGCAGGTACATAACCAATCTCATAATTTTAACCCATATTGTAGGAATGCCAAAGCAGTTTAAGGCCATTGAAAGGACTAAAGTATTACTCCAATTGAACATCCTGACAGAGCCAGTGCTGTAATAGTTCCAATGAAATAGTATTTGCTCTAGACTAGATGAGAACTGAAGCTAGTGTGCAGTATTCTTATTAATATTAATCAAAAGATCCAGTTTGAATGCATAGTAGGTTAACAGCTTATGAATTTCTATGACAAGTTCATTTATTTCTTAAAAGTTACAACAAATTTAAATGGTAGAGAACGATACTACTGAAATTATTAGGCATAATTGATCGGACAAATGTTGAACTTGGCTATTGTATTCCTCAACAACACTTCTTAGTAAAAAATCTATTTATATCTTTTATCTAGCTGCAATGAGAGCTAGCGAACAATTAACATCAAGTTTTGTCAGTTTGGAAGGTTTCCTAACAACTCCACTACTTAACTACCCACAATAATGTGTAATTTTTAATATTTTTTTTATAATTCATAGTTTTATTTTTCATAAAGTTTTCCCTAACTATTATTTCGGAAGTATTTTTATCATGGATTAGAATGAAACAAAACTTCGTACAACCTTAAGAAATATGTGAAGATTGAATAAAGTATGCCCACTTCAGCATTAGAAGAATTGAGGGTGGGAGGGCTTAATAAATGTATTTTGCTTTTACAATTTTCATATACACACATCAAAAGTGTCTAGGGATCAAGTACATTTTAAAAGATAGCAATCCAGAATATATTGTACAAAAACTGAATTCATTCATAATTTATTCAAAATGTGGTGATAAGTTATTGATACAGCCATGGGGAATTAGGTTGGAGACCAATCCAGAAGATTAGGTTTGATTTAAATAAATTAGATTTTTTTTAGAGCTAAAAATTTTCTTGTTCCCTAAACATTTTTGATGTGTGTTTTATGAAACACTGATTCACTAATAGTATAATTAGTTCTGCAGTGGTTCAGTTTTACTCTCAGCTACAAACACAGGATACAATCTCTGAGAACTCTAGGGTCTGAATATAAAGTAAAAAAATGTATTGTCCAACAACAAAATATGTATTGCCTTCATCCCATGATAAGTAGTTTAAGCCCTTCTGTTGTGAAAGACAGCAAAATATACTAACATATTTTTAACATATACATACACTTCACTCTGTCTCCAAAGACTTTTAAATTCTTATAAATAGAACCCACATACATTCAACTTAAAACTTCATCACTAAAGTGGTGGGAATCCAACCCACTGCCCTACGGTATAGAGGCAGACATGCTGCCTACTGGGACAAAATACTTTGTTTAACACATTTACAGTTTATCACTGGGTTCATGGCCCGCTGGATGATGTGATAGTAGTAAAAATTCTACCATCTTTAATTGTTTGGAAAGTGTAAATGTATTTATTTTCTACGAAACTTATTGTCAATTCTGACATTAAGAATTATTATTCTATTATGGGAGTGAAATTTTAATACTTTGGAATCATTAACTAATTATCAGGAAGATAAACATTTTACAACACAAAGATTTTATAAGAGATTGTTTTCTTTTGTAATTCTTTGTTCAGTGTCATGATTTTAAAATCTATTTTATTTTATTAGTTCTTTAAAATAATCATAATGGCTAACTAATAATACTTTAGAGTGCTCATATTTTGTTGATAGTTCACTTGGACAAATGAAAATATTCAACAACACTATTTTGTGTGTTACGTTGTTTGTGTATTACATACTAACCACATAACATAATGCATTTAAAAAAAACTGTTTCTGTAAATTCCAGAGCTTTGGGCAAATTTGTCCTTTTCATAGTCAATTGGTTTTGTGTTACACAGTGGCTGTGCCACTTTAAAGTAATATTATTTTTAACTGGAACTGATGTGGGATTTGGGTTTGGTTTGAGTTGACTGTCACCAAAATGACTGTCATTGGAAAGTTCAAATTGCGACTCTGAACATATAGTCACATGTACTAGATACTATGAAGTTGATACTAAAAACTTGTACAAATGTATTTTTATATGTATTTTGTATGCCTTACATCCCTTTTAACATATATTATGTCCCAGAATATACAATAAATATTATTAGTTATGGCACATGAAGGGGTACAAGGGGGTGCTGCTGGTAAAGGTATGGGTATGCAAGATTTTAATTTAGAGTTTTATTGCAATAAATTAAAAACCAACAACATAATAGTAAAACAATAATTAAAAACATACAATAACAGTTCTGGACTCTACTGGCTCACTACGAGTATAATGTGGCCTGCACCCGCCACAATGATTAGTAGCTATCGCCAGAAGTAACATGTCATGTTTTATTTAATACAAGTTTTCTTTTTCAAATCATATCCTAATATTTCATTGTTTTCATATTAGTTGCTTAACATTTGCTTAATACACCATGTTGATATATAAGAAAAAATCAAACATAAATGATGTTTGATTTTTAATGTCTTGATGAAGATTAGTGTTGGCTAGGTAGTTGTTACTTGAGTTTCTATAATGCATGTCAAATAATGTTTCACACATCGTTGTATTCTATTGTGTGGTTTCCGATTGGTTCTGTATTTGACTGCTGAACTCAAATAATACTCACTGACTAATATGCAAAATCTCAGGATCTAAATTTTGAATGTAGGTTCCTAGAGCTGTGTGGGGTGCATAAAGAAATTAATATTATGGAAATAAATTGAGTCTATTTTCTAGTACACTATGCAACTCTCTTATGTTGACAGAATGCATTGTGATCAAATGTGACACTATTTAACCCCACTTAGGTATAAAATGTGCTATTTTTTAGTATTATATTATTTGCTTTATAATTGTCATTGACATCATCAGCCACCTGATTCCAGCTAGGACACTTTTAGCTTCATCTGAGTAAGGACCTGAGTGATAGCTAACCAGCTCATCGCCTAATAATACCTTACGTGTACCGGATAACTTATTACGTAGCGTTTTGCGCCGTAAGTAAGATGTACCAGATGGTATCTTGCTTTTTACGTCCTATACCAGCACGGGACTTATCGGATGTAGATAATCTAGTTCTTTTATTTCAATGAGAGTAAAGGTGTCGTTACTTATAGAATACTACAACTCAACGTCTCCGAATGTTTAAAAAAAAATCTAGAACGATGTCGATGTTTATTCTTTCTCATTGAACTTTTGTCAAAAATTCCGTATACACGCATCCTGAATAAAGTCCTCTAATAGTGCACAGTCGCGGTGCGTCATGATTTGAGTACATTATGGTACATCGCGGCCACAGTCCAGAATCAACGTGGTTTCGTAAACCCAGGCCACCATATTTCGTTTACAGCAGTATTTTTTTGCGATTTCTTTATTATTATCGCAGGTATATATGTTATTTTTGTGAAAAATACACGCCCTCTTCGAAACGCTTGCTGCACACGATTTGATTTTTTAGAATCCAATTTGTTATCGTAACTCTTGTTCATTTTTCACGTTGTCTTCAACGAACGTTGAAGTGTAATGTTCACGTATTTAAAACACAGACATTTAATACCCTTTTATAATTATACCTGGTAACAGTTATTAAAAGCCCTATTTCAACAAAATACGTAATCTGGTAATAAAACCGGGTGTACTTCACCCCTAATGGAAGATAATAATACACAAAGGCCACGGAATTGTTCCATTTCAGTTACATTTTTAAGTTAAAATATCAATCTCAATCAATATTTTTCGAAATATATTGCGTATTGATGTATACATAAATCAAGTTTTGGAAACATATTGTAGCAGTGCTTATTTATCTCTGAAAATCTTACCGTTACACACATAATTATGATATCGTATTAAAATTGCAGTGGTGTGGTGGGGTGTAAATAAGACTTGTACGTATAATTCCAAGTCTGTTTTTTTCCATATTCCATTTCGTTTACGTACATTTATAACGACGACGCCTTTGGATGTGTATAGAAGTCAAAGAGCACTGGGTCAATAAACGTGAAGAATGAAATTAGAACACAAAATTGTCAATTGCAGGCAACTTCACTGTGGTTGTACTGCTTGTTTTGTTATCTGGTAAGCTTATCAGTTTGGCTGCGTCGATCGGTGCCGATCACTTTCGGCTACATTTACTAAGTATCGCGGTTATTGTGCCACCGTTGACGCTGTCATCGTCCCACTACGACAACCGCATAGCACTACTGCCGCCGCCGCCGTCGTCGCTGCCCGGTGAATGTCCATGTAACTAGTGCAGTTTTGTACCTCTCTAAAACACGAGGCACAGCATTTCCGATATTTTCGTGCAAAAAATAGTTTGAAGTGCTCTAGTGATTATGTTACGATGGGTCTGTTAATCTTGAGTGATATCACACGATGTTGAGACGCCGAGGTACTTACACGGTAAATGCGATTTCCGACACTCGGCAGAATGCGTCTAACTCCATCGACAAACTTCTAGTTATCGCAAGACACGGTAAGACGTTTCTTTTACATATTCGGTTACGTCATTCATTTACTTGCGCCATTTCCAATGTAGCTTCATAATAAGTAAATTTTATTGCGGTTTTCAATCTATGTGTATCGATATCGTTTGCTTACAACATTTATGACAGGTATTTTCGGCGACGTTGTGATAACATATTTTATGTGGTAGGTATAATAGTAGATGTTAGGTAAAAGTGGGATTGTTCGGAAATTCGGTTGCAATGTAACAAACAAACTTCATTTATGTATTTTTGTCATAGTAATGAAACTAATTTACCGTGGCAGTTATAAATTAAAATGTACGCAACAATCGCCTTGTATCTCTTCCATAAAAGCTTTTAGTCGTTGACTATTATATTGACCTGAATATATTTTTTAAATCATAACCTAGTCTAATGTTAGTAGGAAACCTTCTATAATCTTACTGTGTATGCAGTGTGTATGTGTTTACGTGCTTTCTGCATGTCATGTTTCAGCGGTCAAAGCGTGCGAATTAGCGGAAATAAAAAATAATTGGCCGATTGTTGTAAATCATTTCCTTCTTTTATTTTTGTATTAATGCTGCGAGTATTTAACGAATTTAATAGCTTCGACACTATACTAAACATACAAAACAATTAACTACTTTTTTTTGTTTGTTGCTTCCGTGAAGCATACTACATAATTATTTTTTATCTCGGTTCTAACAACATGAAGCAATTCAAGCTTTATATTTGTCGTAATTAATTAGTGTAAAAATATTGATTTACTTTTAAGTAACCGAATAAATTAACATCATGTATCTACACACATCAAAAGTATCTAGGGATTAACAACATTTTTAGCTCTAAAAAAATCTAATTTATTTAAATCAAATCTAATCTTCTGGATTGGTGTCCTACTTAATTGCCACCCCATGCCTGTATCAATGACTTATCACCACATTTTGAATAAATTCAGTTTTTGTAAAATATATTATATAAAATGTATTTGATCCCAAGACACTTTTGATGTGTCTATATCATCCAGAAACGAGTAGGTATACACACATATTAGTATACAGGGGGGAAACCATAAGCGATTTGCATGATTATTAATTATAAAAAAAATGTGTCTCAAAATACAAAGCATAACAATTTGACCAAAAAAATGTATATAACGTCGAAATTATTAGAAAGTAGTGTGATACTCTGTAATAAAACCTTATGTGGTTATACCCTGCATTACAACAATCAGCGAGTGAACAATCATCCCCTGTTTTAGGCCCTTAGGGAAGGATTTTTTTTTACAAATTTATTAGGGATCCACTTTAGGGGTACCCTTTCCAATAAAAACAATCTGTCTACTCTGTAAAAAATTAAGCGTGGTTCTAAAAAATCGCGTACGGTCGAATTGAATAACCTCCTTTATTGAAGTCGATTACCAAAAAAAAAAAAAAATCTATTTGAACCTCCTCCGTTTTTCGTCGGTTGAAAAGTTTTTTTTAACAAGTAATTTATTAATTAAAATATGCGATTTGGGAACTGTGTTGATATTTAAACTATTACATTAAGCATTATATATATCTATACCACCTACTCTGTTGCTATAAACGTTCTGTGTTTTATCCGTGTAAATTTCGGGATAAAATATTCTAGTCTATGATAATCAGTAAATAAGCTGTAGTGTTGTCGAAATCCGTCCAGTACTTTTTCTATTTATTCGTAACAAACATACTTCCAAAAATAAAATTATTTAATTTTAGTATTAATTATTATTTTCTTATGGGTGATATAGTACAGTAGTACAATGCTGCAGCCTTCTACAAGAACAGGATAAGGGTGTTAACTACAACCACAATCCTAACAATGTAGGTATTTATCTGAATAGATTTAGACCAAGATTTAGATTCCGATTCAGACCAAGTTTTAAGTAGTTTCAGCCTAAGTATTGTGTATTATTTAGCAAAACATGTATATAAAGTAAATATAACATTTAGTAAGCTATTAACGATTTACAGTAGTTAAATTCAAAAGATAGGAGTTTCCACACTTCTGTGTGGAGCTTAATAATATAAGCTTAAGAATATTCTTATTACACAGTGAAATGAAATCTACCTTTCAGCGGCCCTGGAAAACAAAGTGTTACGCTGTACTGCTTGCTGGCTTTGCTTTGCGCCTCAATCTCAGCCCGCGGAACGACAGCTTAATTAACTCTTCAGAGAGTTTATTTTCATATTTGCGTTACCTATCTCAGTAAATTTCCAACGAAATAACTGCGAAGTTCTTTCTTTCCACTAGATGCACCAACTAGGTCAATCAATACTACTTTTCTATAAATGGTACGGGTCCTAATTAATAGATTATTATCTTTAGCAATTTTCTCAATAGAATTTCATTTTTGTAAAACATGTTGTTTTTCTATGATTCTCTGACTGAGCTTGTGACGTCATCGTTTCTATACGCTTTGGATATAAGCCCAGAAATATATTTCCGCGCAAATATTCATGGTCACGTTATTTTTTTAAGTTTTTCTCATTGGAGACGCCAAAGAAGTTCAGTTTTGGTAAGAAATGTCTAAATGGGACATTTCGGCGCGCTTCGTTACTGCATAGATGACGTATTCGTCTAATGTTGCACATATAGCTGCTTGACTAATTTATTTAGTATGCTTTGGTATTTTTATCAATTCGCACTTAGTGATTATTGACGACATGTCTGTCTGCAGAATATAGCAGTCAAATTAGTTGATAACATGCAATGTTCATTTCGCCGACACACCGCTCAGTTCATGTGTGTGCAGCATGCGCTGGATCTTACGTGACAAGTTCCACTTAAAGTAGTCCACGCGACAATGTAATTGCTTAGAAATATATTGTTAGATTGAGCCCTGACAACAAGGAGGCCGGTGGTTCACAATGTCTGGTGTCATCTTCCAGGAACAAAGGGCGTACGGCTCCCTGGCTTGGGGGTATTCTCTTTAACAAAGCAACCGCTATATATAAACGTATTTACAAGCGAGCACTGCAACGGTTCTATGATCGCGAGATCCAGTTACTTGCCTTTTGCCAATTAGGTGCGCACAAACACAACCTTGTTATAATATTCCGTCGGTGTCATAGGATTAACTAGCAATTGTCCAACGTCATCCGCGTATACCATGCGTGTATGGTTTATTATGTTAGCTTCTGTGACAACGGTCCACTTGACTTTGCATTTAAGTAATTAGGCAATTCATATCGGATGATACATAAAAAATACACATTATGAATCCCTCGACATATAGAAAAAAATACTAGTATGGGGATGTAAAAAATACTATACCTACTTCATAGCAAAGACTCTAGTAAAGTACGCCCACGTAGAATACGGAACATTGCTGTGCCGCACTAAGTTAATGCGATAAGTGAGATTCTTGGATAAATATAATGTAATCCAATTGTGTATGAAGTGACGGTTGATGAATAATAAAAAGTGGATGGCAGTCTTTAGAAATTTAAAAAATAAGACCATTGAGATCGAAGCATGATCGCTTCACCGATTCCGAAAAACTTTTTGATAATATTTCCTGAGTGGCTAAACCTACGTATCCATAATATTTTCTGTATATTTCGACAACAGTAGTAAGTAGGTACATACGTAGACTTGTCAGTACATATTATAGCGGGTATCTTGTTGTGTTTAGATAAAGTATTCATCGATGTATGGCAACGTAGTGTGACGTCATATCACGCGATAACAACTACACGTACAATAATTTGGGATCCGTATTTCTCTATCTTGGATATTGGGTCTCAAATTTTGCTTTGTGGGTTTGCGTGAGAACATGATAAGTAGGATTTAAATATAAGTATTAACATGCTGTATATGTGTGACTTTATTGTTATTTGATTTTTAATGTCGTCGTGATACTGTTTATATTTGTAGCTACGGTCAACTTCGGAGTGATAACATTTTGAACATTAACACTAAGTTACTGTTTTCCTTCGCAAAGTATCAGCGTTAAACCTCCGATGAGCTGACAGTCGTGACCTTGTTGACAACGGAACTCTAAAACCGCCAGTATTGCCTGTTATAATGCTCGGATTTCACTTTTCCAATTTAATGGGGAATGTACAGTTATAGAAAAATAGGTAGTTGATAGAAATAGGAACAGAAATGCATCAGTTAAATGGCATGTAAATTAAACTATAATTAAAATTATGTTATTATATATTATATTATTTTTATTTGTCAATATCTAGCCCGTCTTGATTTTAGGGTTACGAACCATATATGGAAAAAAAACAGAACAATTATAGGATCTCATTGTCGTCCGTTTCTCTGTCAAAACCCTTATTCTTATCGCGAAGAGATATCAAGCTGAAATGTTTATCCAATTCTCAGGTCTTCTGTCCCTTCTTACATCTGAGAAAAATTAAACTTCTCAGCCAACGCAATCAAAAGATAGAATGTACGATGCCACAAATTTGCGACAGTTACAGGCCAATCAAAATTCACAAGCTACTTCCGGTGTGTCATTTTATATACACTGGCAGCAACTAAATCGGGTTACAAAACTCATTTTATTACAATCGTGTTTATTTTAGAAAGTCTAAAACATAATTCATGATGTAGTGTCATTCATAAGTCTAAAACATACTTCAAGATGTATACCCCCATGGACGGTAGAATGCTGGTAGTACACTAATTTCACAGTAAATTATCAATTCCTTTCACTATGGAGGTTCCACATTGACCAATTAAGAAAAGGGAAAAGTTGCTACCGTTTTATGGTAGTCTTATCCATTACACGAGTGTACCGCTTATCAATAGAGTTGTAAGTCTTACAATTGTCTAGAATTATATATTTTATACCCTCGGAAATAAGCAAATTAGTCTGGCTCGATCTGTTTTCTGCCCAGTGTATATATGAACTTACTATTTAACCCCTTCATTTTGCCCTTGTAGCAAATACTTAATTTAAGCCATAATTAATTTAAGCTGTAAAAAAATCAAACATCTACGTCAACGCAATCAAAAGTTAGAGCATATTGAGCCAAAAAATTTGAGTGAAGTCGCAATTATTTGCAAGGGGATCTAATCTTTGGATACTGCCTGTCGATGTAAAATCTTGAAATTTGGCTTGAAGCAGCAACATTTCATCAATAAATACATAGTATTAAAAAAAGTCGCCTTTGACCCAATTGAAATTTCTATGAAAGCGTAAAAGTTATTTGCATTGGTACAATGCCACCGAACGAATCGTTTAAGATGCTTTGGGTACCACGGTTTTCTATCGCTGTGCTCTTCTGATGCTTTGCGTTTTAGCATAGCTAGAATCTATCTATCCATGTTTGTTTTCGCCAGTCCGTTTTATTCGTCAGCTTTATATTATGTATATCACCTGCGAGAGTATAGTGCAAACGGAGCAAAGGGAAAGGCCAATAAAACACTACTACGATACCAATCAGTCAGTTAATAGTTTTACTAAAGAGAGACTGTGTACAACAACACTGTCGGCGTGCATTATTTATTTAAACGATGGGATGACGTCATAGATTTCAAATTATCACCCCTGATATAAGGTGTAGAGCACGCGCTGCCACCGATCTATCTATAATTCCCAATCGCAACTAGTCGGCCCGTCGCCATACGTACGCTCTCTCATTATGGCTAAGTCTAATACACCAGTGAGTGAATAAAGCGTCAAATGGACGAATAATAAAAGTGGGACCATGTTGGCAGTCAATTTATATATTTAAATTTAACTCCTTATTATTGTCAACAAAAACTAGATTTATTTTAATATTCCATTCTACAAGTACTTTAAATTCCGGATAATAATATAAGTGTAATTCTTTTGTTTCAATACATCCTTACTGCGAAAACTTATTTATTTAGTCTGCGTTAAAGTAATTACGAAATTATATTGTACAACCTTAAATGTAACGAATGAATACCAAATCGCTCTCAGTTCTTGAATAAATTATTATGATGGTTCGTAATAGTTTGCAACAGTGGTAGTTAGTCGAAGGGAGGGGCGGTGGGGAGTTTGTGGCATTTGATTGTATGGCTGTGTATAGTGGTGTTGAGCAGTCGGTGCCGGTGCGCGCTGTCGGGCGATCCCCTAGCAAGCTGGAGCGCCCACGGCCGCGCAGTACGAGCCCGGGCTCGCGCGATGACCTCTCCGCGCGGTCCGAGCCCGCCCTTCATGAGATGCTCGACTCCGACCGACCTGGCCAGCTCTATAAGGCTCGCGACAGACTCGCTTCTTTCTGTAGGAAACTGCGACGCACCATCAGTGAGTGCCGCTCTACTCACTACTCCGATCACATCTCTATGTACTGATTGTTCTAATGCTTTTTTGTGTTGTGCCAAACAGGCGACTTGGAGTCCCCTAAAAAGGACGAGGTGTCTTCGGATAAGAAACCTGCTGGCACGCATCGTAAGTGCTAGCTTTGTGGTCACACTTCACTAGACATTTATTAGTAGATTCCCATTTAACTACTGATGTTCGTAACGGATGTTTGTTGGTGTTGTGTTATATTATTCCTACCTAAATTAGATTTATATCTCAATTATCAAAAACTATCGGGCGAGAGCCTTTCTTTCTTCCGCCGTGACTTGGAGCTTGCTTTTTGACTAAGTTTTAATTGTAAGTTATTGTGAACTTTCTTAAATTTTAAAGGTGTCATGAGCTTCCTCCAAGTCGCGATATTACCTACTTCTCTCTATTGTTGTGTGTGTGTGTGTGTCTTAGCGTTCACAATGTTATCAGTTCACACTCGTGTTTCCTGTATTTTTTTTTCAATACTTGAATGTGCAAAATAAATAAATGTACGAACAACCGGCAACGAAAATGAACTGAACTTAATTAGTAATAATCTGTAACATTACAGGCATCGATTGTTTGATAAACCCTCGGTAGCACCGGTAAATATGGTACCTATTTAATAACCCATACATTTTATGTTTGCTATGGGACTTCTAAATTAGATTCACAATGTTTATATAAGATAGTAGAAACAGTTGTAAAGTAGGTGTCCCAATTAAAATTTTATAGCAACAATGAATTAACCATCTCTGGGCTCGAAATTAATTGTTACTATTTACAATTTAATTTTGATTGTTACTGGCCGCCAGCAAAATGAATAGAAACCTTAGTGCATTAAAGAACTGCCGTGTGGCGAGGCCTTAAGTGTATGTCGACGACGCTGGTGATGTTGCGTATCAGTACAGTCTCATCGTCATTTTAAGAAAACTGGTACCAAGGTCTTGCGCCCACCACGGACTCACCCGATATAGGAGAAAACCCATCATTACAAAGTTTATTTTTGTCAACCGGATGACAAATTATTATAAAAAAAGTTATTATTTTGACGCTACTAACTTTAATAAAGTACAAACGATTATTATGTTCGGTAAATTTGTATAGCATTACCTTCTCAGTTACTTCAAATTGTTAAATTATTTTTGGTTCAATTACCATAATTATATTAACCTAATAATTTATTCCATTTAGTAAGTAGCTTTAATTGGTGTGATAATCTGTTATGATCGAATCATCTAAAGTAGGTACTCAATTTATCTAAAATGGATTTGCACGAATATTAAAACTGTATTGCATATAAAAATTATAGAACCTATCGTTTTCGGACGTTCTAATTAAAAATATTATGATACTACTTTGTACGACTTACATTGATCACCCTTCCCTCCTGACATTATTGGACGAAAAACCCTGCTATCTTCCCACCTAAATAGCAAACTTATTACAACTTGGTGTAGGAGGAGCAGTGTAGGTGTAGATGGTTTCTTGTTGTTGGGGAAAGTGGAAAACGAAGAAGTTGTTTCAACAAAGGTGTGTCAGCTGGTGGAAGCGAGTCAATAAGGCTTGTTGTAGGGGTGTGGCTCCTCACGCCCTGTAGGAGATCATTGCCGAGCGATCGGCCGCCGGCCGCCGCCGCCGCGCCGCGGCTAATGCCACTCGCGATCGATTGCGGACCTCGCACTTGGACTGTTGACAACTGACGCGATCGATGTCGTGTTTAATCTCTGCATTCACCGGTTCACAATGATATTTAATGACCCGAGATGCAATATAATTTCCTCAATAACGATTATGCGATCTTGTAGGTTGACTAATTGTATACTTACTTACTTACCCTAACTATGCCACTAGATATAATATATGTTGAGGCACTGGTTGCGGTCACGACTGATACGATTGAGGCATGTGTACTATTAGTGAATATTTTGGGGCTACTTTACTGGTACCCTCGCACAACGCACAATGATATACAGAATTGTTCGATGCACTTTTACTTTTAATTGCTTTTTTACTGCGTTCAAATAAATTAGCCCTGTTTCTTGTACATTTCAGCGAAATTCAAAGAAAATTCCAAGCGAATAATGTAAAAGAAATGTACAAGGATTAATTACCTGCCTACGTAGCTAACAATTAAATGTATGACATGTATTTTTCTTTGTTAATATTTTTTTAAAACTCTTACAAGTCGAATGTCTTTTGACATTGAATACATTTTAAGGTGAGCTAATGGCTAACTGTGATGACTTTGGCCTTAAAATACCCAACACTCTGAGCACCTTGCAATTCTAATTGGAGTAGTGGTGGTCAAGTGTGGCGTAAACTTGAGCAGGGGTGTGAGGTAATGTGGCGTGGTTGTGTGTGAAGCTGCCTAGTGTGCTGTGAAAAGCTAAACTCGCCGTACAGACCCTATGGCTGCTACACTGTGTAACTACACACACGCACACGTTTGTCTCTCCTAATGATATCACTGCAATTTTGATTAATCTTGGATTTACAGAAAAAAAATACCTTTTCTAGTATCGATTAAACGATAATATTTAAATGTGGCCTGTGCTAGAAAACTTTCCGTGGATATATTTATCTACTCAAACTTTTATAACAATAAGAAAAATACAAACTACAATAATTTTCTGACATTGACCTGTAGGCTTGACGGGAACTTTTAGACCAGTATTCCGATACTCTCAAGCACAGACCTCTGTTCTGAAGTAACATTTGTCTCGCTGTGATTGTGTTTCCGTAAAAGACACAAACTATGCTTAGACTTGAGTATTGATTATTGTTTCAAAATATGGACCTATACCTGTATATACCTGTCTTAGGTATTTATGCCTCCTCGTTCACCTTACTCTACTCTGACGAGGAATTGTAATGCAATTTTTTGTGATGGCGGCACCTTACCTTCTTCGTAACCAGCTCTAAGAAGTGGCCAGTTTCGTACCAAGCATATGTGTCTTGGTACGGAACAACCTGTGCATTATGAATTATTTTTATTTGTAAGATCACAAACTGTTTGTACTCTATCCCACACCATATAAGTAATTTGTAACAATATTTTATTTTTGACCAACTTCAATCAATACTCTTCTATTCCTTGATTTCTTATTATAAGATTGGCACTATTGATGTAGGCCACTGACTTGACCTGATAATTGTGTATGTTTTTTAATTAAGGAACTAGAGTTATTTGAAATAGCACCAAAAAAAAAAATCAGAAATTGTGATTTGTTTCGTAAATAGAATAGAACTAACGAGTTTGTGCTATTAGGAATTCTGGTTTATAAAAATATTCTTAGTACGATTCCACTTGTAACGATGCCAAACGTTAACATGCTCCGTATTAAGACTCCAATACTCTTGGTTCGATACTGTTTACTCCGATCGAGTGGTATAGACGGAGAATTTGGGCAAGTGGCTACTTCATCGGCCAACAATCTCTTTCACACTCCAATCCTTTAAGATCGCTATTGCATTATTTTCTTTACATTCAGGTCTTAAACTGTATGCATATATTATATGCTACTTTGGTAACTTTTCTTTTAAGTACTGAGCTCTACTAAGTGTAAAAGAAAAAAATACTCTACCCTTTTTACGTAAAACATATAGTTGTAAATGAGTTGTGTTGGTCGAATGTCAAGCAACTGTTAAATGGAGTAATTAATAGACGTCGACATTTAATTTTCCCCGGGTTCCAATCTCATACTTTACGGGTAACGGGTTATTACTTGTGTATATTTTGGATACAGTTAACGTTACGATCTGTCAAAATTGTATGAAAGAAACGATTGAAAGCATACTTAAGAAAAACAGCACAATTATTCTTCCCACATAATTACTCTTCCAATTTTTTAAATACGTCTTAGGATGAACGTTTTTCATTTCACTTGTAACTAGTTCAGGATTATCTAGGTGGTTACTTGCTTACTAGTATCAATAGATTATATGTCAATTTTGTAAATAATCATAAATAATTAAAAAATAGCCCCGATTTCGTTATGTATTACTTGTGTTTTTTCGATAGCTGATAATAAATAGTGTTGTTTTAAAATGGGTTTTTCAGAATATGTATCAGTTCCTTGGTGTTTTATGTGAAGTCAGCAGATTATGTCTCATTGTTATGTAAATAAGGCTGGTAAATACTCCACTGCTCTGAAGCAAAATCAACAACAGCTTAAAATTTTAACTTACTTCAGTACTTCCTAATAATTAATAAAAAAGAAAATAAAATACAGAAATAGTGTAGTGCTTTGTTTAGAATTATTTCTTTAGGAAATTGTACGAATATTTTTCACTTTTGTAAGGTTTGTTGCAACTAGTTTTATAGTCACTAAGTTTTTTGGATTTCTTAATGCACAAAACATGATGCTTTTTTGTTCTAATAATTTTATATTTTCGGTCTTCAGACTGAACCTAAATATATTTTATAGCATAGAAAACGTCGTCACGTAGCCCCTCAAAACGTATATTACACTAAACATTTAAATGTTTGTTAGCACAAATGTTTTGTTTTGTTATTGTATATTGATATTCAAACAGAATGACATCGGCTCGAGGGAGCTTGCTAAGTTTTCGATGTTTATTTTCAACAAGAATATACTAAAGCAATGCATTCATCATCATCAGCTCATATTTGTCCAAGCAATGCATTATTTGCATAAAAAATGCTATTCTGAGTTGCGCCGATTTCAATGAGATTGGGGATACCACACCTACTTCTCGTAAATTTTATTATTCATGTAATTATAATTAAATAATTGTGATAATGTTTTGCAGGCAAAGACGGCTCAAAGGTGACGACGGTGGTCGCCACACCGGGGCAGGGCCCCGACCGGCCCCAAGAAGTGAGCTATGCGGACATGAAACTGATTGGCAATGGCAGCTTCGGCGTCGTTTACCAGGCCAAACTATGCGACACCGGAGAACTCATTGCCATCAAGAAAGTGCTGCAAGACAAAAGGTTCAAGGTTAGTCTTGCAGCCCTATTGCAGAATACTTTCGTCAAGTCAGAATGCGTAACAGGTCACGCAAGATTTGTGTTACTATACGTGACATACGACGGTATCTTTTATTAGGCGCGGGTGAGTTGACAGATGGCCTTCGCGTCTTGATTCTCCATAATGGACGTTCAGGAGGGTATTCGTCTGTTTCACTTTGAAAGACGTGAAAAACCACAATTTGAAAAATGGTTTGTTTTTTTCCTTGAAACTAATGTGGAAATGTATGTAGGGTTAAGTATAGTTTCTACCTATTAGAAAAATATAAGTGATAAAGCAAAACGACTAGCCTAAAGTCTATAATGGTGATAAACATTAAAGTGATCTTCGATATGCATATGTTTTAATACCCGTATCTTTTATTCCATATTTGGCATCTTATTAGCCAATGGTGACTTAAAAGTACTATTTGAAAAAAAATGTGCCTGTTTTTTCAGTTTTCACCTATTTCATTATTTATAAGCAATTAAAAAATTATATAATTAGTGTATTTATTCTGAATCAAAGCCACATCCGAAACCTAGTCTACCCACCGGTTGCGTTGAAGTACACGTGATTCAGTTGCGAGGTCGTACTTTGGTGTGGGCGTACCGCTTCATCACTTTTTGTACTGTTTATTTCCGGGAGAACAAGTCATTTTAAATGAATAAGCTATCACCTAAGACGGCATACGTTTACGGTCAATCCAACGTTGTGTAAACCTGGCTAAAATTTATGAAAATATCTAGTCGATAAATTTTTATTGCCAACTAAATGTTTATTACGTAGCTCTATTACCACGGGAAATTATGCAATTTGTCACGACCTCCGATAGAAATACTCTCCTAGCTTCAATCTAGTGTAAGAGGAAAAAACACTTATTTACTCTGCAAGGCTACTGTGTGACTCTCCCGTCGCTTAATGAACATATCGTCCTCCGAGACCTGTGTGCGCTGCGCCTCTAAAAATACACCAACGTAAAGGCCACAGCTCCTGTACTACGTGAACAGTGTATGCAATGTCTACTACAGTATTTATTCGCATCAAGCATTTTTTTCTCAGCTTATGTTTGCTGCAATTTTGTCAACGAGATCCGAATGTTAATAAATTATACCTGGCATACAAACAATATTTCACGTTTTGTGCACCTAGTGCGTACTACAACAGGCCGGGGCTCCACGAAAGCGGCGAGAAGAGAAGCGATTTCATACTCATGGGTTCAGCAACAGTTCTACTGTATGAAAAATTGCACATCTCCTCTCCTCTCTGCTTTAGTGGAGACCCGGCCTAATTGTAGGACAATCAGAACGATAGTCGAAAGCGCGCTGCGTACGAAACAATTCACCACATATTTCCTGATTTTGAATTATTATTAATAATATATAAAATATATTTTTATTATTAAATTATAACATAAAATAACCTTATAATTTATGTAAATTGTTGTATACCTTTGTAGTGTAGGTGTTTGTACATGTTTCTAGTTCCTTCATTGCAACGCTTGATACACTCCGGTGCAACAATTCTGAATAATTTATTTTACTTTACAGAACAGAGAACTGCAGATAATGCGGCGATTGGAGCACTGTAATATTGTCAAATTGAAATACTTCTTCTATTCCAGTGGAGAAAAGGTAACATGGCTTTAATAAAAGAAAAGAAAAAATCTTTGATAAACTTTTTAATGGCAATCAAATGGCAACTTATTTCTACGCTAAACATGTTTGAAACGAGGAGGACTCCTTTAGTATTCTATATTGGTTGCTGAAAAGCAATGCACATAGATTCCTCCATTTAGATGCACCCTTAAAGACAATTACGTTTAAAAAAGTAAAAAACAATAAAATTTTGTTTCCTCATAAGAACATTAAAGCTGAAGCGACCTTTTAATATTTTGCTGTGCGATTTGTTTTTTCTATTTTGCTTGTTTCGCTGTTATGTTTTGCGTTATTTTGCTACGTTATTATTTGTTATTTTTTCCAATTAAGCCAAATTATTCTGAATTAGCCTGTATTTTTTATTACGTTTTAACTAAATAATATTTAATGAAATAACTAAAGTAGATTTCACAAATGCGAAGCTGCAGCGTAGTATACAGTTAAATAATTTTAAAATTAAATTTAAATTGCAAAAAATTTATGGATTTACATGTACATATTAACTATAACCTCGCAATTGTATTTTCCCCATTGTGCAAGCGAATGATACCTATACAAGTTATAAAAATGTTTAGCATGATTCCTCTCGTTTCAAATCCTTTTAGCGATGGTTGTCATTTGTATTGTTGAAAAACTGTAATGCAATATTCCGGGTGTTAAGGGTCTGTTTATTTGTGTGTTTTATTTGGGGAGGCGGCTGTGCCCGCGGCAGTGAGCTCAATGCTAAACGCAATGCAGTCACACGAGGTCGCAGTACGTCTTGAATTGAACCAAATAAGATTTTTTACGCTAGTGTGCTCAGGCACGGAGTAGCTACATACCTCCTTGGCGCAGCATCATGAATTGTGTTCGTATTTTGCGTCCCTTGTCACACAATTGAAATAGGAGCAAACATAATGTTCTAAACTGTACAAAACCGTCGTAATACATGATACTGTGCCAAAAAACTTGTGTGCAAGAGATTTCTATGAACAGCAACCCATTAGCTTGCAATCTCTCTCGAGGGACCTCGATTCTTACAGTTGACTATTTCTATAAATTACATGAACACAGGCAATCATTCCATTGTGTTATTTTTTTGTTTGTTCGACACATTACCTACTTTAAAATAATGAATTAACATTTTTATTTGCTTCTTTATGTTTTGGCATTAAAGCGTTACATATTCATTTTCATTACGAGCACTGCATTCTGTTACGTATATAGATTTCATGGAAATCCTTGTTTGCTACATAACGACCCGTTTGGCGTTCTATTTGTTATTTATATGATTTCCTTTATTATAATGCATTGTTTTATTTGTACATTCGGTACAATGATATTGGTACCGAAACAATACTATCTTTGTGGAACATCCAGTACAGTCGCGTTTAAGGGCACTGTACCCGATCATTAAAATGATCAAAGCGTTTATTTAATTTATATTTATGTCTCGACTGTACTGAAATCCAACCCTTTGTAGCTACTCAGCCGTATTGCGGGCATAAAGAATATTACAATTTCGCGTTAAACTGTTGAGAGGATATTTTTTCTGCTCGCGTTACATCGCACAATGAGGCTCTTGGGTGATGTGTAACTAACACTGTTATTACTTTTCATGCAATACGAAGAAGGACGAAGTTTACCTGAACTTGGTGCTTGAGTACATACCTGAAACAGTGTACAAGGTGGCCCGCCACTACTCCAAAGACGAACAAACCATACCTATAAGTTTTATAAAGGTTTGTATGCATTGTTCTCGCTTTCCTATTTCGATATAATTATTTTAATCATTATTTGAAATCAGCTTATGCTGAAAGTTACTGGACTATAATAATTAGGACGTGTTCATTGTTTATCCAAGTGTATTATATGTGTCCTTACAATGGGGGAATTTTCTTTGACCTTTTTCTGACAGTTTTTCGGGCGGAGAACTGTCATACTTTCCAAACAACGTTTGACAGCAATGACAGTTCTCGTCCGAAAATCTTTCAGAAAAACGTCAAAGAAAATTCCAAATTGAAGAGCTAAGGGGATAAATCGGCTTAGTCACATTTTTTACCAAATTGAATTTTCAATGTCTATGAGTCTAAAAACGCACATTTTACCACATGTCGAAATAAAACAACCAAAGAACTCGCTGAGTCTCGAAACAAAGTATTCTATCAGAAGTATTCGGGAGTGAGACTTACTACTGAGACAAATGTTAATTTATCAATACTGTAAAATATGATTGATGTGACTAAGCCACTTCTTCCCCTAATCCCTTCAATTGAGTTACAAGATCAAGAAGTGCTACTTTTTGATGTTTAGTTAAATTGTTTGTCATCTATCAAGTAAAATGCGTTGAATATGAATTACTTGTAGTATAATGTACTAGACGTAAAATAGTCGTCGCAATCCTTTACGAATTGAGTTACAAGTGTATTTGTCATTCATAATTAGTGGGCGGCAAGCACAGTAACAATATTGGTGTCGGTGACTGATGTTTTTGTTCGACCTTCACGTGCTAAGTCATTTAGATGGTCAGTTCACGAATATCATACACTAAATTAACATAGGCATTCACTCAACACACAGATAGTACACAGAGGCTTCCCCACTGAAACCCTATTGAAATATGACAATTCCCCTTTCACTAATGCGCAATGAACATCGTGAATATTAGTACTTAATACACAATTAAAATTTAAAAAACATAATACACAAATTCTTTCCTCTTCATAAAATGTGCCTATAGCCAGTAACTTTTAGTATTGCCCAAGAATAAGTAACATTTGTCATCCTACTGTTAACATTATTGTGTTAGTTTCGTCAAGTTTTCATTCACCCCAAAGATTTATTCCATTTGTTCGTAAATAAACACTTTATATAATGTAAATAAATTGTAATGTATTGCGTTAAACCACGTTTTAAGAATTAGCTCTTTACCTATTACGCTGATTCGTTACTAGAAGCTACATTATTTAAAATATAACTTACAATCAAGCGTTGACCATCCTGCCTGATAAGCAGCGATCTGGTGTACGATGAAGAACATAAATGGTTTTTTGTATTAAATTTTACATTTAACATATTGTTATGTTTTATGGTACGGCGCTGTAATACTACAATGGTATATTGTATACTGCCAGTCGGGAGTTTTAAACGTACTATACGGTTATTTGCCAATAATAGTACCTTGGAGCTTAGAGCTTATTACTAATAAGCTAAATTCATCAATCGCATATCCCTGTAGTACAGTTTAATCCCAGCTGATGTGCGCCGTCGTTGATGAGAGTGTTAGATTTGCTGATTAGACCCTAGGGCGTGCATACAGTATTACCTACGTAAATCTATTGCATCACTCGGATTAAGGTATAAAGCCTATGTACTGACAGATTATATACTTTATGTACACGGCACTTATTATATGTACATTTAGCCACTTTTATATGTATTTGTATATTAATTATCACTCTGTATCTACCGACTCAATCACTACTAATATGCTCGTGTTTTTAAAGTTGGTTAATTTATACAACCTGACAGTTTCGCCATCTGCAATATTTTTGCCAGGCCTTAGGAATGGAACCCATTTTTTCATTAAAATCAGACACGATTTTTCTTAAAAAATATTTTTTTTCTGAATTTTTTTATTAATAGTGAGGGAGGGAATAGCCACTTTGGAATGGCCTTTATTAAAAAAATATATGA
This sequence comes from Conopomorpha cramerella, assembly GCA_012932125.1. Lineage (NCBI taxonomy): Eukaryota > Metazoa > Arthropoda > Insecta > Lepidoptera > Gracillariidae > Conopomorpha > Conopomorpha cramerella. The sequence goes on along the minus strand of SJJU01001159.1, from coordinate 39,111 downwards.
AACTATAGCAAAATAATAACGCTAAGTCTCACACAAAACGAAATTGCTGTTTTTCAGTTTTGTACATTTCAAAAATGTCACTTTGCCTAATACCGTCCGAATAAAGAAATTATTAAGTTGTAACTTGCGAAAACATGCTTTTCTGGTCTGTGAAAACGGAGTAAAATAGTGGCGATATTCATGTTTTCACGTCGTTTACAAAAGGATCAATTGTCGAAGAGGACTGAGATGTAACCAACCCGACAATGGGAGATTAGTGCCTAGTAACCGAGCGATTCAATCGCATCGGCCGGTGCTGTGTCACGTAGCGCTAAGCCTGCTGGATTGCAACAATGTGGACACATTCACGTGATGTTTGTAGTAAGGGAAAGATGTGGTCTGAGCGATGATGTTGACCCAAAGATTGAATAGACCACACTTCGGTGGTTTGGTCATGTACAACGGATGAACTGAAGTCGATTAACGAAAGTGATTTATGCAAGTGAAGTGCGGGGCCGTTGTGTCTCAGTAGTTGCTCTAGAAGGACGTACGTACAACGAGCAGATCGATGAAGTCCTGAGGGATGGTGGCGTGAAGTTCATGCGAACCGACGTACCTATGTATATGAATATGCATTGAAGAAGTGAAGTTTATGTAACGGTGCAAATAGACGTGATTTATAAGATAATTATTGTTTATATTAACTGAATGCCGTGTCGTTGGTTAAGTTTTAATAGTTTGTCAGATGATTAAAATTCATAATGATCATAATTAATTACATTCATTAAAAATTATCTAGTCCCGATTATTGTGAGATAACAATAAAAATAGAATAGTATTATAATACTATATGTGAATGATAAAGAATGTCTATGCCTATAATAACGGATCTACTTATTCAAAAGTCCATTTTATCCGTATTTTGCGTACATTATACACATTTGTTACCAAAACTAGCAGTGCAATAATAGTGCTCAATACTTCTGCGCTTCATCTAGAACATTGAGATATTTTCAAAACTCTCAATGGATGCAATTCAATATAAAATGGACGACACATGATTGCTCTAGCTAAATCGTACCCTACCCAACAGAGGAACGTTTATTTTCTTGAAATAGACTTTGCACTACATCGTGTGCTCTAATGCCTGAATTTATTAGTTTGGATTCTCTACTCATTTTTTACTTGACTAGATTTACATTGATGATGGGGATATTCTCTTTCAAATCCCCTTCTCTAAAGCCTTCTTCTTAAGCCCCCCTTATCTTGTTTTTATCGCTAATTTTGTATGACAGAACAACGTTGGCACTGTCGCCTAGTGATACAGTATTTTTTTTTACCCTTGTACAATAAAATCGTGACATTGTTTCGCATGTTGTACAATTTTTTTATAATAACTCGATAGTTTTCGTCTCGATGTGTACCTGGCATTATGTATTTTATTCACGTAGGTACAAAATCGACAAACTTTGGTTATTGAAAATAAATTAAATAAAAATAAAAACAAGTATGAAAAAATCGTAAAACGATGAATCTTGAGACAAACTAAGCAAATTTGTTTTATTTGAGTTTAAACACGAGTCATTACTTTGAAATAACCTTGCCATATTGATGTAGCTTGCTCATGTTGAATATTGCTGTAATAGTTTCCCCGCCACATTGCGGTTGCAAACTGCGTCGAGCGCGGTCCCAAGTTCTCGATCAAACTTGTGCTTTCTACTGAAGTAACTAGAGAAACTGTAGCAGCGCCGTATCAGCTCGCGATCAAACCAACCGCACGTCCCGCTATTTCTAATGAAAGTTGCGGTGTGCGCTTTATGTACCTATGTTAGGTAATTAACACAACACATTTTTCTAAGATATGAAACTTCAGTACGTGTACAAAAGCTAGTTTTCTTTTATTTGCATAACAAATAACTTTTAGCACAATGAAAAAGAAATATTCAGGTGATGCATTGGTGCTTACTTATGTGTTTGCTATATCTTGCAATTGAAACTTATGTTTAATTTAAAACGTGGTTTAACACATAGTTGTTTCTGTCTATCTCAATTATTTTCTTTTATTTTTGTTTAATTTCTTTTATGGTTGTATTTGACGTAAATTTCAAATGTTTCAGCTTTATATGTATCAGTTGTTTCGGAGCTTGGCGTACATACACTCCTTGGGTATCTGTCACCGAGACATCAAGCCTCAGAATCTTCTGCTAGATCCCAAAACGGGCGTGCTAAAGCTGTGCGACTTCGGCTCTGCAAAGCACCTTGTTCGAGGCGAACCGAACGTCTCCTACATCTGCTCGCGTTACTATCGCGCTCCAGAACTAATATTCGGCGCCATCGACTATACGACGAAAATAGGTGAGTACTTAGTGTATTTTAATATGTAGTCAATCGTGTAAAAGTCTTAACTGAATTTCCCAACTGATAAAAAGGTTCTAAAAGATAAAGTTCCTACGCAATAAACACTAACTTTTGTGCAATGACGAGCAGTCTCTCTTGCATCTTATACAACACAAACAAAAGTTGAATAGTTATCAAATCAATAATCATCGACTATATCTGCTTTTAGTCCCTGGGCAAAATCAATAAAAGTAGTATGACATTTTGTACAAAAGGCCAATCAAGGTCATGTAAATACCGCACACTAATGTCATTGCTACCATAAACTATTCAGAAGTTGACGATTTCAGTCGGCTAAGGCGCACTTGGACGAAAGCTGCAATTACTGCCACAGCGACTGAAGTTGATAAAATGCCGTCGAGACATTACATTGTTATTATGTTTTGTCCATATAATTTTCTATGATGTTCGACTAATCCATAATTCGCTCAGCCACGACACTAATGTCATTGTTCACCTTAAGCAATGAAGTTAAAATCACCTACAATGTTATTAACACACTTTCTACTTTCTTATGCAGATGTATGGAGTGCGGGTTGTGTTGTCGCTGAGCTACTGTTGGGTCAGCCAATCTTCCCCGGAGACTCAGGAGTGGATCAGCTTGTCGAGATTATCAAGGTTTGTGACGCAATAGGTATTGATAGTCTTTTTTATGAGAATCATCAGCGTTGAAGGTGGTAGTGTTATTGCGGACTTTGTTTCATAGATCGGTAAATAAAGGATTGCTTGTTAGTTTTCGCCTGCCGTCATGACTCTTATAAAATACTATAGTCGGCGTCACCTATGAAGCAAATTCTGACACATTGATAAATCCATGAACAATTTTTAGAATGGAATGTGACTGACAACCAAATGTATGGCGATGAGATTTGTATCTCAGCGTTGGACGTTCTATTGATTCTTAGTTCGTTGTCATCAATTAATGGATAAGTGACATCGTTTCGATTATGCAGTATCGTTTCATATAATGAACTCTACAGCACGTATTATGAACGGCTAACAAATAGGTTTCATCTTGTCTAAACCTTGAATGCATTGTCTGTTGCTCATAAAGCATTTATGACGACTATAATTGATAGAACCAAAACATCACTCATAAATCGCTTCTAAAATAAATCGAATCTTTCCAATATTGTGCAACATTTTATCAGTCTAGGCTATGCATGTAAATCGACTTGTCAGAATTTGCTTGTTATGTGACGCCGACTAGATTATCACATTGTAAATGATTGATAGGATGTGAAACCAATTAACTCTTACTACAGTTACATACTAATTTGTCACCTTTTTCAAGTCTTTACTGAGGATATGTCCACTCATAACCTTGGCTTATACATATGTATAGAACTACATAAGAAACTCGTACGTGACGTAGATTTGACTGGGAGAAGCCATTTAAGTTACTTTTAATTTGACAACTATGTTACTTAGATGGAGAAATTTTAAGGGTATTGGTGACAAGTGCCCAATAATCCGCTTAACACATTGGCGGACAGTGAACGGCGATAGCTGTCATAACAATAAAAATCTATTGTGTCTATTTACTGACCTTCAATGTGTTAATGATAGTTTGCGTACTATATATATTATATATTAAATTTGGTTGGATTGATTGTGTGTTGGAACAAGTAAATTAAACTGTAAGAATCTTTAAATAACACAATTTATCGGCGAAATCAGCGATGTGCGAAGCTTTGCGTTTGTAGTAGCACGTGGTACGGTTTGTGCTACCTTAATTATAGAAATATGTGAATAATTAGCTTTTCCTATAACTCGAATCCTTGTGTGTGCAATAGTAATCCTAGGAACATATCTATTATTTAATATTTATCATGTAGATAAAGACATGTACATAAAATTTACTGTGATTTCGTTTGCAGGTCTTAGGTACACCGACAAGGGAACAGATCCGAGAAATGAATCCGAACTATACAGAATTTAAATTCCCACAAATCAAGAGTCACCCATGGATGAAGGTACGAAAATAGTTTATTTTTAGATTTTTATCACCTATGGTGTTGAACATTTTAAAAAGATCTTTTCATTAGCGTGTAAGTATGCTTGCAAAATAAAAAATGCAATTCACCAGTAAAACAAGAAGAGTGGTGATAAACGGAGACCGAATATTTTGTTTCGTTCCTGCTTCATATTTGCGCTTAGTTCGTGCCTGCCAATTTTGCGGCGACTAGTGTATAAAATTAGTATATGCGCCTTTCAGTACATGCTGGAGAGAATGTCCATGCCCAAGAGTGCCACTGATCACCAGCGAATCAGAGTAAGAACCTGCTCTGCTGCAAACACTCTACGCCTTTATTCAACTCTGTATTATTACTATAGCACAATATTCTATTCAGTATGTAACGTGAATACGTCCGTCTCATGACCAGTGATTCCGAATGAATACATGCAACGTTGTGTTTTATTCGCGATACATGCTAATTTGAATCTTGTTGTAGCTATAAAATTTGTGTGCACTTATTTCGAAGGCATTTGGTGTTTGTTCTCAATTTGCTGCCTATGGCATGGTCTGATGACTAAGAAGTCACTCACTCTAATTATATTGGTGCTGTTTCTTACAACAAATTGATTGTTTGTTGGTGTTCGGTGTGCATTCGTGCCGTGGAGAGGCGAACGATTTTGTTTCTACGATCCACAGTCACAGCTTGTGCCATGAGAGTTATTCACCTGCTGACGTGGTTGCCTCACTTAATAGTTTACTACGTTATCCTATGTCCGCGCAGAATAACTCTCATAACATAGAGCAACATATAATAAACTAGTTTCAATATGTTAACACACCGTTCCACTTTAATGTCCCTATTATTTTATCAGTAAAGTAACTGCTATAATGATCGCCCTAGATATTGTTATTATAAACTACGTTAATTTCATATCTATCCCATTATACTAGCAGACCCGGAGAATGCCATACCGGTCATAAATATTTAATTATATATATTATATCAAAAGATTATAAAAAGCACTTATGTGCTTATAGCACTGCAAAGATTCGTTAAACCGTTCAGTATTTTTATGTGAAAGGACAAAAATCCACACATCTATTAAAATTTTCTAAACTTTAAAATCAATAGTTTACGAATTTGAAAATATCAGCTGTATTGCAATCAATTATTTACATCATCATTTGTCTGGTGCCAACAAACTGCTATGCAGTTTGGCATCTCAAAGATACAACTGTATATAATTTATAAGTGCATAAATCTATCTATCGAGAGTCTTTTGGAGGCAGGCCGTAACTTTGTATAGAAAGTTTAATTTGTGCCATCTACCAAATACGGAACTAATATAATGTCTAACAAGTAACTGTGTGGAGGGTTGATTTACAAAACATCATGTTGTGGAAGCGTCACGTCTAACAAAGCTATTTGTTTTCAGTGGATGCCCTTGTAATTCTACACATAATGACCAAATTAAGTAAATACCATATCATACCTTCAAATACTATGTGCAACACTTTATCACTACCAATAACAATGAGTTGGTCATTATGTGCTTAGTTGTAATATAGTAAATTAATGATAGTTTGAATAGATCAGAGAATAATTGTAAATATGTAAATAGTTTACACACTTTTCGCTGCTATATCTGTGAAGAATTAGAATTAGTCTCTTTATCGTTGAAAGTGAATTGTCATGAACATGTCGTCAATGCTGTTAAATTCCAGAACAATAATAAAATATCGGTACGGAAAATAAGGATTAGTTCTACGGATTCCAAATCGTTTTCAAACTTTGTGTTTAAACCCGATTTCAGGCAAAAGTCATTTGATATTCGTAATAGATAACATATTATATATTTATTTACATTCATACCACGAGAATAGTTTATACAATGCGCAGAAACAATGCGTTTGCGCGTCTCCTTAGCAAGTGCTCATAATGTTGGAAGTTTCTAATCTTATGACTCAGATGAATGGCGATCTCTTCCTCAGGTACAATCTTCAACTAAAACATCGTTAAGCCTGTACTTGTCATGTATCTATATGAAGCTGGTTCTTTTCTGGGAACAAAGGGTTACGGTAGTCAGGATATTTGCTTGCAGAGCTGTATTGGTTACATCAGTGGTATCAGTTAATTAGGACCAATCAAGACCGCGATACGTCACCCAAGCTTCTAAATAGGTTTTCAATTTTATGTCATGCAAGAGGCTGTTGTTGTGCGGTTTGAGGTTCAGTACATTATCTAACGTGTATTTTTTGTATGTGAGAAGGCAGTACATGTAAATTTTTGCTAACTCTCCATAATTAATGCCGTCCGCATATGATATTTTTTTAACATTCAACGACTGTTACCGGCTAATGAATACATGTTACTATAAGAAGTTATTTGATTATTGTTTTAATTTGAAATGTTGAAGGGTTTTAATATGTACTCTTAATGGGGAAGGTCTCTTTTAATTTATGAGTAAATGTACAATGCAGGTGTTTTTAAAATTCTAAATGTATCGCTGTGTTTTCGTTTTTGTGAATTCGTGGACATTGGTATGTTAGAGGACCAACATTGTCTGTCGCACCCGTTATACTTATTGAGAAAGTTCAATAATAGTCTCGTTCATTTCCGGCGCAGTGCACTGCAAGGGTTTTTGATGCTTTTTATTGCGTTTGTGTAACATGTTTTGTATGCGGGCAGGTGTTCCGCGCGTGCACGCCGCCGGACGCGATCTCTCTGGTGTCGCGGCTACTAGAATACACACCGGGCGCGCGCCTCTCTCCACTGCAAGCGTGCGCACATTGCTTCTTTGACGAGTTGCGCGAGCCGGGCGCGCGACTTCCGAACGGGCGTCCCCTGCCGCCTCTGTTCAACTTCACCGAGTATGAGCTGAGCATCCAGCCGTCGCTCAACGAGTTCCTCAAGCCGCGCGCCTCGCCGGCGCAGCCCGCCGACGCGCCAGGCGCTTCGCAGCAGCCGCCTGCCGCGCAGCCCGACCATGATAACACTGGTACTCACTACATTTTAATGTCATAAAATAACGTATATTTTCACCATTTTAGCGATGATTTAAAGGGGATGAAGTGACTAAGTCCCGTATTCTGAAATAATAATTAATACTGTAGTGTAATTTGAACACTTTTGAACAGTTTTTAATTCCGTAGATAATGGATATTCCAAATTAACTTGCATGTCTCATCACATCATCTATCTTCTATTATATAAAAATCAAAACCACGTTGTCACGGCATAACTCCGGAACGGGTGGATCGATTTCGCTAATTCTTTCTTTGTTGGGCTTATTAATGACAGCAGAAGGTTCTTATGAATGACATCCACTGCTGGGCCTAGGCCACCCTAGATATTCATATTAATAGTTAAGACAGGACAACGTCTGTCGAGTCCACTAGTAATATATAAAAATCCAGTGTCATGATGTTTGTTCCCAATAAACTCTTCAAGGCTACCGATATTCACAAAAGTTGGCATTTATATGTAATTTCGTGCAATTTGATAGGGTAGTTTATATTTCGTGACATCCACCCTGGAGTTTATACTAATTTTATATTCGTACTAGCTGCTCCGGCAAACATTGTTTCGCCGCCAATATACATTATTTTCGAGGCGCACGCTTCGAAAGCCCTCAAGGATGAATAATTTTCCCCGTTTTCTTCACATTTTCATTATTTCTTCGCACCTAATAGAACTTCGAACCAGTAGTTCCTGAGATTAGCGCGTACAAACAAACAAACTCTTCAGCTTTATAATATTAATATAGATGAATACTTGACAGGACAACGTCTGTCGAGTCCACTAGTTAGGTTATATTTTACAAGGTGCCTAATTAAAACAAGCTTAATCTCTATCGTCAAGCCAATAAATAGGACAAAAATTCTGTGAAGAGCTTTGCCCTCTGAATCTAAACATATTCAGAATAATGATTAAAAAGTACAAAAGATCAATAGGTGGAAAAGATGGACGACTTATCTACCTTTCGCCCACTTTATTTGAATCACCTTTGTACAAATAGTAATGTGTCGTGCATGTTTTTGCAGGAGAATCAGCAGTCGCAGGCGGCGCAGCAAGCGGCTCCCCGGGCGCCTCCTAGGCTCTCCTCCTCCGAACAAAAGACGCCTCGTGCCGATTCTCTCTCACGCATCGACAAAACACTGCCCAAGCTACCTGAGTCAACCCCACGGCAATACTACCACTCGTAGCTACTTGGATCGTACTATTAAACATCATAATCATTTGGAAGCTTGTTCCCACGTACATTTATTAGCTTATGGACGATTTTTTGCAACGTAAAACCTCGGTCTAAAGGCGACGCTACCTCATTATGTCTAAAGTGAAACCCATTGCCGTTCATGATTCGATCACCAAGTGCGTTATACGTAAACCTAGCGTAGTTGAGAATCGGACCACATAACCCTACTGTTGACCCGGTCGTCGGTATTACCCCCACGTATAATTAATAAAGTGTGACGTCAACGGCCGCTCGAATTTTCAGATGGCTTAGCTTGTGAAGAGAATTTTGTTAGTTAGTAACGCTCTTTCAAAATAGTCTTGGAGAAGAAGTGTTACATTTTGTGTATTCCTTTAATGTTCAAGAGCAATAACTGTTAATCCGATGTATGGCATGACGTCGCCATGAATGTGTGTGTATCACTTGTAGCTGACTTAGTAATCGTTTTATGTGCATTTAGTCGGTGAGCGGTCGGCGTCGGGTCGGTGGTGGTCGGGCGGGCGTCATCTGTAGTGACCACTTGTGTCCTGAATGCGATGCGCGTAGCTACATTTGTTCCCAAGTCTATACGATAAGTCACAATACACTCCTCAGACCCGGTCTATAGATTACGACAGGGCCAGGCTGAACCTGCGACTTTTGATTGTAATGTCCAGGTAAAACGAGTGAAATCTGCATAGCTAGCGATCGCGTTCTAGGCGCGTCTTATTACTTTATAGTTTTTTTTTTGGCAAACTGAAAAATTTCGAATGCATATTACTTAGTCTTATGTGTTTTTGGCGAGAATTCGTGTGATACTTGTAGTATAATTGTCAAATACAAGCTTGAGCTGCCGTAATCGGTAAGAAGGGTAAAAATCCACTGTAGATTCTAAACCATCGCAATGTGATTGATTACTTTGTACTTTTATAAGCTCAAATTATTTTTATGTACATACCTTAAATGCTGAGTTAATCCGAATATTTAATTGATTCGTTTCCTGGGTACCGATTCTCGCAAAATGTTGGAAGCAATATCCGTGTTGTTTTGTAGTAATATCACAACCTCACACAATGTCCGCCATTATACAATTTAAAAATATCTAATCATGCGAGAATTTATACCTTGGTGAAGGTTTGTTTATACCTTATTGATACTACCTATTTTTATGTCAGATATATGACGTTTACAATACTTTTCTTGCTGTCTTCTTATTCATTCATTACCTTAAATTACTGGTGTTTATTTTAATTTCCTTGCAAATGGTAATCGGACGAAAATAGCTACGTATGATCTTAAATATACTTGCATACATAAGTGTCAATCATAACTTTGCTTGGGTGTTTTATTAATAGCTAAAGTCATAGCTAGTGTATTTATTGTGCGATCCTAACACTTAGATAGTGCGTGTGGAGTGATGGAAGTTTGCCTACCCGGAGCTCTGACTAAACCGATTTAGACCTTATAGTATCTGCCGTGTACACACAGCCTTACTGATCTCTCCCAATCTATTTATTAGTATGTATAATTACCATGCAAACTATATGTACTACTATCGTAGCAACTGTAACGTAACAGTTATTGTTGTTTTTGGGCAAATTTCTATTGTAACAGACCTTATTACCTTACCTAGTGCGATTTGGCGCTGGTAGATGTATTAAATATCACCGCCAATGTTGTAACGATATAGTTCACGATAAATAAAATGTATTCTATATTCAGCAAAATTAATAGTATGTCTATAATGTATGTGAAAGTCATAGAAAACACTGCGTAGTCATATTCAAACAAATGGTAATATTATAAATTTAACTGTCATAGTTTATAAGGTATGCAATTTGAATATATTTTTTTTTGCACTTCACTTTTGGCATTCAAATTAGGAAGACGTTAGAATTCTTAGAATATAAATTGTACTAATTTATTTGGCCTTTGTGCGTAATAAAGTAGAGTGGTCGGTGCCGCAGCGGCCAGACCACAGCGCACATCACATATCCCGAGCCTCGAGCGGACTCCCTTGCAACAAACATCCTGCCGCCGCATAGCAATACTAGCCGCATCTTATGCATATTCAATGAGATAATATACTATTCTACAACGTTTTTTCTCACTGATTTATTAGAAAGTATATAAAAATAAATGATATAACTTAGTGTATTTGCCAATCGAGTGTGCTCTCGGCGTAACGATTTTGATCACATTTGTAGTGCAGCTTAGTAATTGTCGTCGTGATACTTTAAATCGCTGACATGATTCGTGTAAATATTATAATTATCTTGAAGGTATAACTCTTGAGTACCTACTGTCGTTTAATTATCGGTTAGACCCAGCGCTTGGACGCTGCCGCTGCGGCCCTGCGCCCATCGCCGGTCGTCTCTGCGCCTTCGGGATATATAATTATGTACTAGTTTAGATATGCATATTTTTATTAAGATTATTCTATACGGATTTTGTAATCGACGTTGCTTCTAAAACCCTCTGTATAAAGATTAAGACATACTAGTGACCTGACGTACGAAGCGTGACCTTGCGTCGCGAATCTCTCACACACACGATCTTGCGTACCTACACAATGTATCTTCTATTACAAACTTATTCGATTTAGAGTTTACATAAATAATGTAAAAAATGAAATGGGGTTATGAAAATTAGTAATGTGAAAGATTTTTTTTCTTTATTTAAATTACAAAGTGAGTGACTTTATTTTGTTTTTATTATTATTATTGATTGACTTGATTGCATCGTAACACCCATATCGTTGTTAGTTATGAATGAAAATAACATAATTATAAAAGTAAATATTAATTGACTAGTAAACGCGCCTTTTATTTTAGTTTGTAATAATATGTTAAGTACAAATGTTTTTACACACAGACTTGAGAGCAGCTAACTGCACGTGTTCGCTGAGAGACCACTCGTGATACGATCCTTTCATAACATATTAAACTGTGCTGGACTGCTCATTGTCCGTGGTACTATCATGGTACCACTGAAGACTCTTTTGTGATATATTAATTGTTCTTTATAATTCTATTTCTCTAATATTGTTTAAACCATAAAATTTTAAGCATAATTTTGTAACTTCTTAAGGCTCACAATGTTGAATGTCAAAATGTTGAATTTGCACAATGTTTAATGATACTGTACTGCTAACACCAATTTTCCCGCCACTGTGCCACTGTTTTAGGACCTTCTTTTGTTTTCAGGTTTTGTCTTCTGGTCGATAGTCTGGTTGTTTTGACCGGTGACAAATTAAAGGGACCCATTCAGTCTCAGTTCCCAGTACGCTACAAGAGGTCTAATTATTCTGAAACAGAAGAAAGCGAAGTCAACCTAAGTTTGGTCCCCAGACAAATTACACTAACTGAGACTAAGGGGTTTTATGGAAATTCGTTTTTATGGATAGGAATTTAACATTTCCCAAATTCAACATTTTGTAAATTCAACATTCTGTAATGAAGAAGGTTCAGTACCTAGCCCAGTAGTTATCGCTACTGGGCTAACATTTTAACAAGTAATTAATGGTACCATGGAAAAAATATCTGTGGTACCATTCATGGTTAATCTAATCTACGATAGGTACTACAGACACCAAAGCTGCTGGACTGAAGATTATCATCGAGGAGCTTCGCGAGTTGTCTTTCACTTTGTACCTACCTCTTATGATAGCTAATAAATGTTTCTTTCAAGGTGCATTTTACATTTCTTCAATGCATACTGATTGTGGTTCACAGGTGCATACGGTACTATACCGACGATGATGGTGTTAGTAAAATGTTTCATTTCGATAGAAAAACGGACCCATTGAATCTTATTTACGGTGTTTTGTTTATACTAAAATTAATACTTGCGTTTATGTCTACCTATCTCACAAGACTAGTTATTTTCTCTGTAAGTATTCAAGAGGTATTGAATTGATTTAAAGAGAGTATTTTACGGAATGGTGCAGGGGTACGGGGCTTAGATCTGGTTAGGTATATTTTTTATGAGCAATAGCTAGCTACCTGATTTTTTTGTGTCCTACTCTTCAGCATCAAGTGCTGGACAATTGTATACATAGTTACTGCTGAGCGATGTTTGCATCTGGGCTGAGAGGTTCAAATTTCGGATGACCTCAATACGATTGATTCTCTAAAATTCAATAAAAAATAGTAATAGTAACTAACGACTGTAGTTAAAAAAGTCTGAAAGCTTAGACAAATAGTTATGCCTCAAATGAAGGGTGCCCTCAGTTCAGACGTTCTAACATAGTCTCGCATATGAAATATCGATACTTGTAACATTTTTTTTTGGCAACGAATTGTATGCCAAATTTTAATACACACTTAGATCTACAACAAAAATCAGCGCCGTACACGAAGAACCAGTAGTAGGTACTTCCCCCTTTCGGCGGTTTCGGGAGCTGATGTGTCTCCGGGCACTGGAGGAGTGGCGGGAGCGCATTGAAAGCTCGAGCGCGGCCCACAAGCGTGTACCCGAAGCAATACTCCCCAGCTTTGCTCCCTGGATGAACCGGCGATCGGCATTAACGTACCGATTGACGCAGGTGCTAACTGGTCATGGCTGCTTCGGCGAGTACCTGAACCGGATCGGACGCGAACCGACGGCGCAATGCCACCACTGCAACAGCGACCGGGATGACGCCCAGCACACTTTGGCTTGCGAGCGTAGAGTCCTAGTCGCCCAAATTGGGAGAGACCTGTCCCCGGCATCAGTGGTTAGTGCCATGCTGCACGGGGAAACAAATTGGAAAGCGATGGTCTCTTTCTGTGAGAGCGTCATGCTCAAGAAGGAAACCGCGGAGCGTGATCGGGAGAGAGCCGATCCTACTCGGAGAAGAGGGCGCAGGTCCAGACACTAGGGACTGGCGCCAGCCCCGTAGACACGGGCGACGAATAGGGCTACGGTGCACCCCCTACCTGTCGTAAAAGGCGACTACGGGGGACAGGGGATTGTGGGTTGTTCGAGCAGGGGCCCGGACAAACCTAATGACAATCCCTGTGGGGGAGCGGCAGCGTGGTGTGGTCCCATGCTGTCGCCCAGATTAGTGACAAAGAACGGAGGGCCGGGACGGGTTCCCCAAATCTAAGACGAGTCCTGCAGGACGCAGTGCGAAGGTGACACCGGTGCGTTCTTAGGAGATCCCGGAGTCACCCGACACGCACCGCCGACGACCACCGGAGGGGTTTTAGTCGGTGAGAGTCCGACATAACCTAGTTCCTCCCCTGGGCGACTGGGTATCCATAATGGATTTCCCCTCCGAAAAAAAAAGGTACTTCCCCCTGAAACAACTCCATCGCACAACTGGTTTTTTGCTGACTTACCTTAAATCGAAACCTAGCCTAGATTTTACGCAGTCGAGCCACCTTAATATACAATTAACAAGATGTTCTAACCTAACCCACTTTTCTGATTAGAAACTATAATTTATTAGCATTAACCTATATTATAGTTGTGGTGAGATTCAGATTCAGAGTGTACCCCCAATGTTAAATAATATATGAGGTAATACCGCGGATTATCTAACTGCGCATGTACCTACTATTTTTTCTTACGTACGCGATTTTTTGAGATTCTTAATTGTACATTTGGTGTGGGGTACCCACACCCGCCATTCTGACTCTCACTACCTAAATGAAAACCGAGCATTAAATAAAAATCAGGCTGAATTGCCACTGGACGATTAAGTAGAAATCATTTATGAACGTTAAATTATGGTCACCTTACAATATTAATGAATGTTTGTAGGTATGGGGAAATTTAAAAGATAAATATCTTCGAAACTGAAGTTTCTCCGTCACAAATTCGGGTGGGTCTCACTACCAATTCCCATTACCCATTGCAATGGTACATAATACTGACACTGCATGTTTATTTCAAATCGGTCTCTTTATAACTATTGCTTCTAGTTGTTTCACATACTGAGTGTAAAAAAACCCTGAGCAATGGTCCTAGAAACGTTGTTGGGCTCAGTAGATATTAATTGAGCAAAATTTAAAAAAGTTTTAATGCAGTTTTGTTTCTTTTTAAAAATAAGGAATGTTTCCTTTCAGTAAAATGAGCTAACTAAGGATTTAAAGCAGTTCCCCTCCAGGGCCCATAACTTTTTTCCACCCTGTATAGAGGTGACCTAATGACCTATTTCGAACATTTGTCCAGCAAGCCACATGCAATGAGCTGTTTATGATATCGCTACAAAAAACAATGGCCGTTGACTTTCGATGGTACTTCTGAACAAGGGTAGAAGATATTGAATAGTTTCCTGAATCTGTTGTGCATTTTTAACCAGAACCAGAAATATTGTAATACATCCTGGTAGCGAAGTCCATCCACATCGACTTCCCAATCACAGATCTGCACCGTTTTTATATGAGTGAAGAACCACATTAAGACGTAGGTACATACAGCATGTGTACACTGTGTATTATGTCGACCTGGCCCATTAAACAAGTTACATACGTCACGCACGGCACGACCGGTGTAGATATAAGTAGGTACTCGGATTTCTTATATTCACTGCCGCACTCAGACCAAAAATAACTGGACTTGCAAACCGCGTACCACTTTCAGTATATCTCTTTCCCACAAAATGTATGTAATTCGATGTACTTCTGGATCCAATCTGTCACTTTTACTACCAAAATTACAATTTGGATCCAAAATTACTCTGGATCCAATCTGTCACTTTTATTACCAAAATTACAATTTGGATCCAGAAGTACATCCAACTTCCATACATATTGCTTAGAAAGAGAGACTGAGGGTGTTACGCGGCTTGAAAGTCTAGTTGTTTGTGGTCTGAGATCCATAATAGTGGAAGAAACACACGCAAAACTAAAACACTCGTATTTTTTTTAATACGTTGATCCATAGTCTGACATACTCCGTCAGTCCTCGACAGCTTACCACAATCAATGTGCCAATCAACGTAACAATCTTGTGTTGATTTGTGATTTGCTTTTGGACTGGGGGTTGGTCTAACAATAAAGTAATGATATCTTTAGAAATTCAATACAATACGAGTTAGTTATTTGTCTTGTGCATGATCAGATTTTTGCCTACTGCAGACGTGTTTATTTAAACCAAATACTATTTCATTTGTTGAGTCTTGCCAGTACTGCACTGCACTGAAGGCACTGCTACTGCAGTAAATTACAACAATGCATGAGGCGTATGAAATTACACGTCTTTTTGCTTTAAAAGATCAACAAATTGAAGCAATCGCCGCCTATGGTGAGTAATTTAAAATAGTATGTCTGCATTTCAGAAGTCATACTTTATTTTCTACTCAAGTATCTGCCTGTTTACAGATGGCTACATCTTTATTGGGACCAGGCAGGGGCAGTTGCTTATGTATTCATTGTGTTTGGATGCTGCAACACAGAAATATGAAACTAAACTTATAGCAAAATGTAGAACATTTAGTAAGAAGCCAATTCAACAACTTGAAGTAATTCCTGGTAAGTAGGTATAGTAATTATGTCATGGACAAGATGAAAGAAAATTGTATCCATATTCATTGACAAACTTGTATCTTTTTCTTTTGCAGTTATTTGTAGTATAAAGTAAAGATGTTGTGACTGTCACCACCATTTTGAGGACTTTCCTATTTAGATATTTATCCTTAATTTGATAACATTTAAAAATTATCATTCCAGTGAATGAATTACTTTTCTGAAGGGCTTCCTCTGTGGACAATTCACCCATTTACCTTTTAAAAAAACTCATTAGATAAGTATTCAAAACCTAAGTATTTACCTAATACCCATTTGTTTCAGAGGACAATCTCCTCCTTTGCCTCACTGACAATGTATTATCCACTCATGATATAAGGGACTACAATTTCCCTTTGAAGGCTACATTCCAAAATACTCCTGGAGCATCTTTATTTGCATTGAATAATAAGGTATGTACAAGTTAATGTAATTCAAATTATTTAATTGCATTCCACAATGTCAGATTCTTAAGATAAAGCATATATGTATGTGATATCATAGGTACATGCCAACATTGCAAACCCTTGTGGGCACAGCAAAGTATTACTTATAGTAAGAGAGCAGACAGTGCGACAAGGATCTCTTTGGCACTGATTCTGAATATTCATTTAGACTTTTCGTCAGTCCTATATTTCTCCTATTCTTTGTTTTACATCTTTGTTTTACGATAGTATGACACCCCATCCATCAAAACATGATTCACACATGCATAGTCACATGCCAAGATCATTGTCATACTGTCCTGTTGGTTTCTCATGTAATTTTTTTAGCAAATTATTTTGCATTAAATCAAGCTGGTTCTGAAATATTTGCTGTGGGACCATGACTGTTTGAGTAAGTGAGTTCTCGAGTAGACACTGCAGCTCAGCAAACAGAGTGTAGAACTTCTTCAGGCAAGGACTTGTGATATGTGCAAGATGAGTGGCGGAAGCTGGATCCCAGAAGCTGAGAACAAATCACAGTGCATGCAACTGGAAAGGCACAAATATGGGCTAATGAAGTTGAAAAACAAAAAAAAATGAAAAAGTATTTATTAGAGAACAATGTTACAATAATGTAAGGACACTGATACCGCTATAGGTTTCCCTGTGTTGCGGGATCAGGCTCTTCCATGACTTATGAATACTCTTAAACTAAATAAGTTGAGAATTTGTATGTTGATGAAGCTATATTAGAATTGGTGCCACTTACCAGTCTTCCAATTTCTTCATTATGATCTGTAGTTTGGGGGAAATGCCAATAATTGGCACATTTGGCAGGCGGGTTGGCAATTGCAGTGGTGTTCCACCATGTTAATCAGTCATTTGAATTTAATTAGTTATTGTTGTTATTTCTCAAAAGCACAAGCACCTTGTTTTAGAACTCTTTTATAAGTATGCATCTACAAATATTAGTAAGTGGTATTTCACTTATTGACCCAGTAGACAGGTATTGTCAGGTAATTTGGTAATTAAACCCTTTTATGGTAATTTTACCACAGTTGTTTACTAATCAGCGCAATATGTTTATTTTCAGTCTGCTGTATCAATGACAGGCCAGTCCAGCTCCATGGTACGCCTGTGTGTAGCAGTGAGAAGGAAACTTCAGCTATACTATGGAAAGAATGGTGAATTCAAGAGACATCCTGTTGATTTCACATTGGCAGATGTTCCAAAAGTTATGTCTTGGGGACAGGAGTATCTTTGTGTTGGGTTTAAAGCAGAATACAAATTTTTTGATGTGAGTGTCTACCCCTTAGACCAAAAACAACTAAACTTACCATCCAATCCAATTGATGTTTAGAATAAAATGAGACAACAATATGAAAAGTGTGCAGTATTGAAAGAGTAAGGGACAATATTTTCTGTCCCTTACTGCATAGCAAAGTATTTCTGGATGCAAACTGTCAAGTTGGTAGTAAAAATGACAGTTTGGATTCAGAAGTATGTCGGATTCCATACATTTTTGTGGAAAGAGACAGACTGAAGGTGATATGCGGCTTGCGTTTGTGTTTGATCTGAAGTCTACCTACTAACTATTATAATAAATAACAAAAAAATAATAAACTTTATTTAAACAAGGCATTCTGACATTCAACGTGAACAGGGGATCCCAAACTAGGCACAGCCTGTCTCTTGGGTATCCGAAATTACAATTAACAATTGAAAGTGTGTTAGTAAGTACATAAATGACAATTTTAAATGCTATAAACATTCTAAAGTGTTAGTAAAGTGTTCTGAAAGTACTAGATTAAACTTAAGCTATTTTATTCAATATGAGTTCGGTGTTGTTGTAATCCAGGTTTAGCAAGTGCGTTTTGATTTTATATTTTGCTTCATTAATATTAGAACATTTTAAATCAATGTGTTTTGATAGTTTGTTGTACACAAAGGGATAGGAATATAGAGGAAATCGGGATGCAAACGTTGAATTTATCGTAGGTGTGTTGACTTTATAGACGCGGCGTTTGAGTATGTTGCTATAGTCCGGAGAATTAATTAGAGTTTTGTGAGTTGTCAGACATGCTTTTAGAATGAAGAGTTGGCGAACTCCTAATAGGCGTCATTGGGCGTCATTGTCCTGTTAGTAGGTTAGTGCTTAGTAGAGAGACTATTGATTGCACATCTATGGTGTGGCATATACATTTACATAAACACAATTTGTACTCATTAATCTTTAGTGTAAATTAGTATAATGAAATTCACTGTACTGGCGATGGGCTCAGCCCCTGTCACGTTGGGTGAAATACGCGTGGTGAACTTTCGCATGTGCATAGCAAGTGCCTCTGCTTAGGTCGCTTTCGGAAAAAAGGCTTGAAGTGTTTTTTTTTTAATTCACTGTCTTAATATATAAAAAGGCACGAAAAAAAATATCTTTGAGGTCTGCTTGATAATTCCTGGATATGTTTCAGCTGTCGACAGGAAATCCTAAAGAATTGTTTCCAACGTCAAGTCGTTCATCTGAACCTACAATCACGAAGTTTTCAGAAACTAGCTTCCTTTTAGGCCGAGATAATACATCAGTGCTTGTTGACGAAAAGGGAGCCAAAATCATCAATACTATAAAATGGAAGTTACCACCGTTGGCTGTTGGTAAGGTTAAATGATGATCTTAAAAAAAATTCTGTGAATATTTGAATATTATGAAACTATATAACAATTATTTATCATTTCAGTATGGGATGAACCATATCTGTTGGGTCTTATGCAAGAAGAAGTTATAATACAGACTGTAGAACCTCCATTGTTTATCCAGAGCTTAGCAGATGTGAAGGCCAGAGTTATGTGCAAGTAAGTAAACTTTATTTTATGACTCAAAAAACGCTATTATCATTCTGAAATAAATGTAGTTGGAGGTGATGATATCACCAAGTTAGTTAGTTTTTCTAAGCTTTCTTTTGCAACTGTCTGCCACAGTGTTCCTATTTTTGTTAGGGGATAGCTCTAACCACCTAAGCTCCTCCACAAAGCTAAGAAATGCTCGTATGTCACTCGTGGCCTCGTGCGGGGTTTTTAGAGACCTTAGGTGCTGTGCCCTGTATGATACCATCTGAGAAAGTTCTAGCACTATGTGTTTGACCGTTTCTTCGCTCTCCATGCATGCTCTGCATACTGGACTTTCGTGACGCCTATGCTGGAGAGATGTTTGTGGTTGAATATTACCTTTTGAACAAACATTCCATTTATGTGGTCTAACGAACTATACGTTTTATATTGTTCGTCTACTGAGTGTAAAAGGACCCCTAGCAATTGAGAAACTTAGAAACGATGTTGTCAATATGAACAACATTTACTATGGCGATAATGCAGAGAAATGAAAAAAAAAAAAACATTTCATACAACATGTCATCTCCCGAGGCAGAAAATCGTCTATTTTCTATGGAGACGACATTTTTTTTTCATTTACTAATGCAGACATAATAGACCTTTTCACGTCATAGCAGTAGAAACAAGGATGAACCGCACCTTTAGAGACAGAGCGCCTCCTTGGCCATTTAACATGCTACTATTAGGATTCAGATAGACAAATTCTAAGGCTGATGATTATACTTCAAAGATCCCATTCATCCCAGCAACCGTTGGTCTTCCTACGCCATTAATTTCCATCGAAACACTATTTATAGAAAGATTTTTCCCGAATCACGTTACACGGAACGATCATATAATCGAATATTTGATTTATCTAAACCCATTTCGTTAGGTACGTCACCCTTTATTTTCAGCCTGTATTAAAAAAAAAGCCGCGTAGTGAATGCGCGTATAATACATGTGTCACCACCTCAGCCCACCTCCGGCACAGGACTGCACAATATAAGAAGTGGTGCTTTTTTGCTTATATAAATCCATGGCCGCAGTCTGTTAGGTTCCTCCCATGTGATATAGTTCGGCAGTCAATGTTGAACATGCAACTGTCTCTAGAAAACAGACGCTGACTTACATCCCAGGTTGTTAGTTACGTACTGTTGCTTGTTGCAGATGTAAACGAGGGCTCACATTAATCGCCTCCATGGGCCAGGTGTGGTGCCTCAGCTCGGTGGACATCGCGAAGCAGTGGCAACAGTTACTCAACGATAAACAGTTCCAAATCGCAGTCGATTTAACGGCAAGTAGTAGTAAAAGCATTAGTAGACAAATAAATGGATTCTCTCTTTCTAGTCATATTCTTGCTTATAAGTGTCATTATTCTCTCCGCAGAATGTATCAGATCTTCCGGAAGATAAAAAGAAACAAAAGATTAACGAGATACAAATGCGTCATGCTGTAGACTTGTTCCATAAGAAGGAATATTCAAAGTCCATGAAAGAGTTTTTGAAACTGAACATCGATCCCGTCGAAGTGATCAAACTGTTTCCAGAATTAGACAACAAGCCATTTGCTGAAGACAAAACTAAAGACCAAGGCCTCCAAGAGAGTGCCCTGAACGCTTTGATTGAGTATTTAATAGAGTTAAGGAGAAACCTATGCATTAACGACACGAATAAGGACGCTGCTAAGAAAGTGGAGGGTAGTCAGCGCAATGTGGCTCAGCAACTGGAGCTCATCGATACCACTTTATTGAAATGTTACATACAGGTAGGTACTTAGTCTTATTGTTAAGGTCTCATTTGATTTCTACCTAAGTGATATCTCGTTGAGTGAATGCTCGCTGTTGTAGTATATCGACAAAACAATAAATGCACCAATATTAGCGCCCTAACTTACTTTAGAGTGTTAAGGTAACGAGGACAATACCAATTTTTATATAATTATGCATGAACGTAAGTTTTAGCTGTATGTATTTACATTTATTTTCTTCTATTGAGCGTTGCACAAGATTGGTTGTGATTCCAGAACAACGAAGCTCTGATTGCTCCGCTGCTGCGGTTGAACAAGTGCCGGCTGGAGGAGGCGGAGCGCACGCTGCTGGCGCACGGCAAGTTCGCGGAGCTCATCATCCTCTACCAGATGAAGGGCCAGCACGCGCGCGCCCTGCAGCTCCTCAAGGAGCAGGCCTCGCAGACAGACTCTAGCCTGCGCGGTTACCAACCCACCAAAAATTACCTACAGAAATTAGGTATGCTTCACAGCTATCAGTTTATCTCTTTTCATTAATCATATGAAATACGTTTCATTGTAAGTATTGAGAAAAGACTGAATACTAATTTCAGATTAATCCACTTTCTCTAGGTAGTGAGCATCTGAACCTGATCTTCAAGTTCTCGGACTGGATCCTAGAAAATCATCCTGAAGAAGGATTGAAGATTTTCACAGAAGATATTTTAGAGGTAGAGAACCTACCTCGAGCTAGCATCCTCGATTTCTTGCTTAGAGAACACGAGGCTCTTGTAATACCTTATTTGGAACACGTCATATACGTGTGGAACGACACGACTCCGTCATTTCATGACGCTCTTGTAACTAAATACAGAGAGAAGGTTACAGATAAGAAACTGACAACGGAAGAAGAAGTACAGCACATTAGAAAAAAGTTAGTCACATTTCTGGAGGAATCCACACATTATACTCCTGAAAGGATGATCCTGCACTTCCCCTCTGACAGCCTATTTCAAGAGCGAGCCATCATCCTTGGCAAGCTGGGCAGACACGAGCAGGCTTTGGCGATTTATGTACAAATCTTGGGTGAGACATAATTTATCTTATGAAAATAATGTGAAATTCAATTAGACATTGATAGCTTACAACAAACTAGTTGTTACTAGTTTTTAGTTTATTACAAACTTGAACAAAAAATAGAAATGAATGAACATAACTGTTAATTAAAATAGTATGTAGCAAAGTATTGCTTACCGTACATTGATCAACGTCAGCTTAGAACTAAGCACATCCATTCTTCAGGATTATTTATTTTATAGACGGAAGAACGAAGAACCGGATTGATACTAGCATCGTTTAAAATAAGTATCTTAAATCTAATACCATCTAATAGTTTACTTTGACTTTTTTGTTACAATATCAATGGTCAAGGGATTGACAAGGTCCGGTGGTTATCAATGTATGATTGTTTGTCAGGTGACGTAGAGAAGGCTGTGAAGTACTGCGAGGGTGTCATGAGTGGGGCGTCGGGGGCGTCGAAGCCGGACGTGTACGTGACGCTAGTACGCATACTGATGAACCCGGGCCAGCTGGGCGCGCTGACGGGCCCGCTGGCGTCCCAGCCGCGCCACGCCGCCGCCGCCGCGCCCGACCTCGACACCGCGCTGGCACTGCTCAAAGAACACGCTCATGAAATATCGCCACTCAAGGTACAAACAAATAACTACTGCCATGTCTATTTCCTAAAGTTATTTGAATCGCAGATTTCTTTATCTGTGATCTATTGAACGCAAGGCTTGTAGAAACTTTTGTCGATTCATTAATAGTGGTTTTTAAGACAAAGGAAACAATCACCATTAGTGCTTGAGTTGTCTCCATTTAACTACACTACGCCATTTATTGAACGAAGATATACATATAACCATCAACCATATTCTTACCTTGTAGGTTAGCCCTAATGCACCTTATTTCCTGAAAATTGTGACTTAGAGTCATATCAACAGGATACTGATAAGCCATTGAAAATCCAATGGTCCTAAAATTATATCTTACTCGTAAATCCGTCTTACGTCATACGTTGGAAGGGACACCTAAAATTATTTGTCTCAGACACAGAAAAGGAGTGAACTGGACAGTAACATTAGTAAGCTCTGTATTGTTGGCAGGCGTTGTCAGTGTTGCCAGACGACGTGCCTCTGTCGCAGCTGAAACACTTCCTGCAGAGCGCACTGGACAGCCAGCTCGCTCTCAAGCGCAGAACACAGGTTCTCAAAGGGCTGCTCTATGCTGAGCACATGCAGGTAAGAAATACTGTCACCACAAAATCCTTTATTACAAATTATGTTGTATTAAATACCTATCGCGTTTCCCGCTATTGTATAAATGGCTCATTTTATGCCATGACACATTAAAGCTTTAGTCTAGTTTAGTTTTAATATATATTTTACGTTAGTACTTATATTATTTTACATATTTATGTATCGGTATAAAATTGCTGTCCGCTATTGTTACAGGTGCAAGAGCAAAAGCGTTATTACGAATCTAAAAGTGTTGTGATAAACGACTACAACGTGTGTCCAGTGTGCAAGAAGCGGTTCGGTAACCAGAGCGCGTTCGTCCGGTACCCCAGCGGTGATATCGTGCACTACTCCTGTAGATTGGACAAGTAGATACTGTACGCAGTGTAGAGGCTTATAAATGGGGAAGAAAACTCATGAAGGGATGGCGCTATCTTCCCTTGACTTAAAACGGCACGATTGGTTAATCGATATTTTTTTAATTCTCAGTGAACAAGCGTTTGACTACCATCCCGCTTAATGTTAAACAGCTATGTGGTCTACACTGGAGCACACTTGTTTATTAGGTACCAATTTACCGTGACTTGAAGACCTCCAAATTTTCACTACAAGTACTTGTGACAGATTGCCTCACCAACATTTGATTATGCGTACGAAGCGCCATGTTTTCATTCAGCTTTCAGCTTTGCGTTTTCTCCCCTAAATAGGCCCATTTACATGTATTTTTGCTATACTCTTAGCTGGAACTACTTTGCGCCACACACAATAGTAGCACTGGAAAATGTATTGCTTTCAACTATTGCAAGAAACGGCTAAATAGGCTTTGTTCGAGCGAACGTTGATCGGTTTAGTACGTGGTGAACATGGTCCGTAAACTTGACGATTACGACATACGATGTAATTTTGTATATAGGGTGTTTTTTGGCGACTGATTATTATTAATTTCGTAAAATCTACTTCCCCAATAGAAGTTGTGAGAGCCATTACATTTTGACGTCGTTTTACGGACTTATGCATCAGAAGTTATTTCTATAATTAAAAAAATAGTGTATGTTATGTAAAATTACATTACATACTGAGGTATCTTTGCATTAAAAATATGAACCCTGTTTTTTGACGATTACCGTAGTAAATGTTGCAGTAGAATAGCACTAGTCAAATCAATATTGTTATTTTATTGTCTGTATTTAATTATTGAATTGGACATCATGTGTCCAAGGGTCTGGCCATGTCACTAGTGATCACGGACTTCAGTATTCGTTTATACTCGATGTTCCATCTACATAGTTGAGTCTTGTAACTCGATTCGGTTGCGTTTGTTCTGCAGTTAGATTTCAATATAATCAAAATTTACACGGAAATTGACAAGGTCGTTATTTTGTTCGTGGTGAAAGCTTGGTTAACCGAAACCACTGGGAAGCTTTGTGTCTATTACTATATTTTTAACAAAAAGTCCTTTCATTAGGCCATGTACTACGTACACAGGAAGTACCTACATGCGAATTCAGAATGAATATTTGCATTGCCTTGAACGAAATCACTGTAAATAGTTATGTTTGTAAAAGTTAGGCAAACTTTTCAAAACATTTAATGCTAACATAAATATGTTCTTTACTAAAATAAAAAATCACGATGTTTTCATAATTTGGTGATTTTTTTTATAGAATATACACTGTGAAGTAAATATAAAACTTCCAAGCCCAAATCCCGAAATTACCTTTGGTAAGTAGGGGCTATTCTATATACAATAAACTCGCAGGCATTATTGAACACTGTGTTATTTCCATTATGGACTTATTCAAGTATCAGATATACATATATTAGTAAGTAAGTGATATATTATACATTTAGAGGTATTCCAGAAACTTGATTTGTAAAATATATATTAAAGGTAAAAAGTTAGGTAGGCAACTTAACTTTGGTTTGCCAAATAGTCCGTGTTACATAGCAAATTACAAAGAAAAGTCTAAGTTGGCTTCATAAGCGGCGGAACTGAAGGGTGTTCCCATAACGCTTTTTACATAATATGTAATAGAATAGACATTTCTAAAAATGATCCATAAACCCGTCGTGATGTGCTAATTGACACCTTCGACGATGTTAACATTTTAGGGGGCACTGACCCTAAGACAATAAATTTGATTACTTATAGCAATATTTTAAAGCGAACTGTGAATGCTTTGTAAAGTTCTTTTTAAAGTACCGTCAGATTTGAAGTAACATTGCGAGATTTGACAAATTAAACTCTTATAAAATTTTCCCCGTTTTTGTAACTTCGGTTACAAATTACAGCGACATAAAATGACTTATGTGGCATATACTTTACGCTTAATATGACATAACTAGCACATCTTTAAGGGTCATCATTTTGGTGACGTTTTTATTGTTTTAAACTTACGAACTTTTTATTGTTTTAAATAATGTTTTAGTTTCTACTAAGGTGTAGTTGTTACTAGGGTATTATTTTTATGGGAATATTTACTATTACTACTGTATTTACCCATTACAGTAATAATAGTAAATATTCTAGCAATTAATGTTGGTCTACGTGCGGTGAAAATGTTACAATGGTTTTCTCACATTATTTTCACAATATAATCGCCAATGAAACAATTAAATTATTGTAATATATTCATAATTGTGTATAAATTACACTTCATTAAAAGCTAAAACATTTATATTGATAATTATAAAAAATCAAATTGAAGTTATTCGTTATTTTTGTCAGAAAACTAAACGTCGGCGTCGCTGGAATGGCCTCTAGAGATGCGTTTGGGAATTAGACCGTTAAAGTATATTTAATATTGTTTATAAATCTATATAAGCATGTTTAGTTATGTACTGTTTTTCGCGGCTGTGCTACACTTATACCCCCTTTCGTATAAAAAGTTATATGCGGATTTACCTACTGTTGTCCTCTTCATACCTTGACAAAATTCCGAACATCAGAAAGGTAGAGAGCAACAGAGTTTAAATTTTACTTGGTACATTATTTTTTATAGGTAAGGGGGGGTTAATGTTTACCTCGTGCTTATGGAAAATTAACTCATATCAATTATAGTATCTAGTTAATTATGCAAATATAATATATGATTGTCTTGTAAACATTAAGCTTAAAACAATAGGGATAAGTAAACACAAAATCCCATGTATGTAAATAATATTTTTTACAATTCATCATATGTATTCTATTTTACTGTGTATGTACATTATTTATCTCCATGTAATTAATATAAAGCAATTATATTAATGTGTACCAAAAAATATTTTGTTTTATTCATTCTAATTGATTTAGATTTAAGAGTTGGAGTTGTTAAAAATTAAGTAAATTATCATAACAGACGTAAAGCTTTACAGTGTTTTTTGCCTTTGAAGTGGCGTGCAAGTTTAATATGAGTAAATTATCGTTGTCCGCGATTTCATAAACGTGGTTATTTTTTTTTAAATGAGAGCGTGTTTTTTTTGCTATGTAATTTGTGTTGGAGAATATGTACAGAATTTAATTACTACAGGAATTTCCAAATTGGAATTACTAGGAACTTTTTTATGCAATTTTTTTTACTTCGGATTGAAATGTTGCTTGTACATACCTACGCAAAAAAAAATTAGTTCGGTTACATTCTTCGATTGTGTGGAGGAATGTGAATCAGTGGGAAGACACTTTACTATGAAGAATTAAAACTGCTCATGTGAGCGTGGCGCGGGGGTTGAAATTCGGAATGTTGGGGAATTTAGAGGTGAATTAATAAATACATTCCTGAAATTTCTACGGGAATGGGTATTAGCAGAAAATCACTTTTTTTCAATCTTAATCGGGCGTGTCAGCGTCTTGATATTTTGCATGTAACATAATGTAGCCTGACCCAAACATAAGATCAGACACGACTTTGCTGCAAATTTTCTGCGAAACAAAATGCCGCGTAAGTGACATGTGGCGTAAGTTATATTCTGGCGTTTGTAGTTAGTTACGTAATTCCCACGCCCACGGAAAAGGAGTTATCAATTAGAGAAAGAAAGTTGTATGTAAAAAAAATACCGCTAAACAAAGAAGTCCCTATCTATGTATGTGCCTTATGTGGCGTGTAAAGGTTGCCAAGAAGTCCCAAAGGAGTTCCTTAATTTCTCACGTGATCTGGATAACAGACAAATAAGCCTGCATCAGAATCTACGTCTCGGCGCGCTACAGATTGATCAAATAGCCCAGCCTATCTTTGTAAAAAGCCACGCGGACGAAGTAGCGGGAAAAAGCGGGTAAAAGGCCTATACTGCCTGCTCAAGCTAAAACGCGGCTAAGTGACAAAAAGGATTTTTGAGCTAAAGCCGAAAAACGTTTGACGATGATGTTTCATTTCGGTTGAACATTTTGAAATTATTATAATCAAAAGAAGGATATTTTGTTCAGTTATATTATGTATGTACATGTTTTTTATATTGTAATATAACGTTTTACATTTATCAATATCTAGTTATGTTAAAGATAATAACTAAGTACTGTCCAAAGCAGCTGTTTTTTTTACGTTGGGGCATCCTCATGGACACCCCGCCGCCCTGGGGACAGCGAATGAGGTAGTGTCGGACTCTTAACGATTAAACCCCCACGATGACCTCCGTGTCGCGAACAGGGCGGGTCCCGGAGGAATTGCGTCAGGACCCGCCCAAGCGATCTGTCCGGTATTCGGACTCCGTCTCGGGGCAAACATTTATAATAGATGTCGCTAGTAGATGTCCAGGGTGACTACTATCAGCTATGCTTTTTATTATTTCGGTAAGTTGTTCAAACTTCGGACACATTTGTAACATTTAACAAACAATAGACGTTAAGCTTGTTTGAAGTTAGTAATTTCGTTGACATATAAATGTCATCGAAATTACCTCCTGATACGGCTAGCGCCATCTGTTATAACTAAAAGGAACAAGGGCCCTTCAACTACCCCCTTCAACATTACATTTGCAAGATGAATTTATATTCAATTTTAATTTCTTATGTAATATGTAATGTAAGCTTTCTGCCCGTGATTTCTTATTTATGACGTCTTATTCTTAAGACGTCCAAAGCTTATAACAACGACTGTATCGGTAGAGTAAGAAACCGATCGTTGGACGAAAGAGTAGTAGTAGACAAATATATCATAAAAGGTTAAATACTAAAGTTGGCTGTACGTTCTTACAAGAACACGAGCGTCAGTCTAACGACGTAAATTAAGATAAAGATTCCAGACGTCGAACGTTCAAAGAACAAGGCGCCACTGACTGCTGACGTAATCCCGTGAAACTCCTAAGGGTGGGTGGAAAATCACTCCTATCATTCAGAATATGTTTAATTCTCTCATAGCTGTATGAACTTAGGTAGAACACCGAAGTTTTGGAAGTGAGGTTTGGTGGTGCTGTTCTTCAAAAACAGCAACAAACCCTTCTGAAGAATACACATTTCATCTCAAATCGTCTCACAACCAGGCTTGACCGGCCGGTTTTCGCATAGTCATCTAACACGCTGCAGCTAACACGCTGCAGCTGGTTATAAAAATCTGAAGAGTACCACCGGCCTCTCTGCTTGGCGTTTGCGAACTACAAGAAAGCCTTCGATTTGGTTGGGATGTGGCACACAGGGCGACGTGATATCTCCGAAACTGTTCGCATTGAAAGATATCTAAATTCTGGATTGCAAGAGAGCTCAACGAAATGCAGATTAAACAATAAAGAAAAGTATGACAGACAATAAATGCGTGATTAATGGAATAGCTGATCCGAGCCACGACCTAGCAAGCAGTCGAGAGAAATTTGAAACGTTGGCAATATAGCTGGCGAATAACACATGAAGCGACGCGATCAAGACCCGACGCGAAGTCTCCGTAATATGGACAATGACCCAGAAGGGAGAGAGTGTGCAACTAAACAGAGATGGATAAATATAATTTGTACGGAGTCAAGAAAACGTGAGCGTTGAAGAGGCAAAAGCAGTCTCCAGAGAAAGGCCATATGCCCCGAGGCATGGGTGGGCTGGTCCCTGTATGGATGAATGTAGATGGAATCAAGAATGATGAGGTCCAGAGAACCTAAGTCGCAGAGCTGAAGTGGCAGTGGGCAGGACACATAAACACATTCGATCTGGTAAAGACGGCGGGCTCTCATTGGCGGAGGAAGGCACAAAACCGAGAATCATGGCGCGCTTTGGGGTGACTTATGCAGAAGCAGTGGACGTCTGTGGACTGATGTTGCTAACTCACACTCCTCATGACCAAGCTTACGTTTTTTATGACAGGTTTATTACAGACTAGCGTGGTCTATAACTAATTTCTTTAGGACTAATCGATTTCCGTATCTGTAAGTCAGCACACATAGATTTCTTTTGTAATTTACTTAAATTTCTTGATTATCATTAGTGCATTTAAATCCTCAAGAAATAAACAAATATTTGTCATTAGATTGCTTAAAACGTTATGTCGATACACACCTTTTTAGCTTTGTTTTGTGGTATAGTCGCTTTTTTCCTAGGCAAAGGACGGTAGTAAATAAATACTTAACGCATCAATGAACTTGGCTTTCTTCCGACATCCTATGTACTAAAACCATGGTAAGAATACAAGACTAAAAGGCGGTAATGAGATGTTAACTGCTTTGTAGGTAGGTATTCTCGTCAGCCCCGTAGACCCGGGCGACGAATAGGGCTACGGTGCACCCCCTACCTGTCGTAAAAGGCGACAATACGGGGGTCAGGGGATTGTGGGTTGTTCGAGCAGGGGCCCGGACAAACCTAATGACAATCCCTGTGGAGGAGCGGCAGCATGGTGTGGTCCCATGCTGTCGCCCAGATTATTGACAAAGAACGGGGGACCATGACGGGTTCCTCAAATCTAAGACGAGTCCTGCAGGACGCAGTGCGAGGGTGACACCGGGGCGTTCTTAGGAGATCCCGGAGTCACCTGACACGCACCACCGACGACCATCGGAGGGGTTTTAGTCGGTGAGAGTCTGACTTAACCTAGTCCCTCCTCTGGGCGACTGGGTATCCATAATGGATTTCCCCTCCGAAAAAAAAATTTAGGTATTCTCGTGTAACTGCAATTTAGTTATGTAACAGTTGTTAAAATTAATTCAGGAAAACAATGCTAAACTGGAGTTAATGTTCTTTAACTGCTTTATAGTGTAGCTTAAGTTTATAACTGCGTTTATGTTAGTTTTTTGTTACAAAAAACTGAGAGTCAATCTAAGCGTTATGGGACTTTAGTAAGTATATCTTTTAGTCGAGTATTGCGACTCAGTCATCTTTTAGTTCAGCAAAGGATTATTTTTTTGTAATTAACGGCTTTTAGATTGAGCAAGGCAGTGTATCACGAGCAACAAATTGTAGTGAAGATTATTTCAATCCTTTTTAGCTAGTCCTATGTGGTATGGATATTTCAAAGTAGGCAGGAACGTTTTTCGGAATAATTTTAGTAGTTTATACTCACATATATGTACTTAATTAACATTGCTTTGTTATCGTGATGTCAACTAAATGTCAGTGAGCGTTTTGAAAAGAAAGGAATGTCCATTGCTTGTGTCATAACTGTTGTTGGGGAAGATCTTTTTGCAATCAATTTCAAACGTCTAACACTACTATAGTCTATTCATTATCTCCGGATGAATTATGTAATAGACAAATCAGCGGTTTCCAAAGTTTTAGAACTGTCAATTTACTATACCTACTAAAATTTGTGTAGGTACACAAATAAAAAAATTGGTAATTCATAGTGTAAACGTTTCTACGTCTCTGTCTAAAACAGGTCAAATCACCGTTAATTAGTTAAATTCTCTCTTATTCCATAGAATTATTTAAAATTTAGCTATAGGTAACTGAAAATATATATTCTCATTTTTTTCCCTGTACCCTCAACCTGTACAATATAGTTTTTGTTCTTCAGTCAGGTACTTAAATCTCGTGTTACCTACTGTCGTTTCATGGCTAAGCAAAACCTCAACTGAAATTCTATAAGAAGAATCAACCTAGAAAATGGCTGCGTGATATAATAATGCGCATATGGAGTCTTTTTTTTTAAATTGAGTGGTCATGGTACCCGCGATTGTGCTACTTACCTAGTAATAATCACGAGCACCCACCAATTTTATGCTTAATGTAAACACAGGAATGTGTTGTAACAATGACGCGTGTTTGTGTGCGCAACACATCTACAGTTTTTTTCGTGAAGCATGGTAATTAAGAAAACGCCGCGTCGAACAATTATACGTTCTATAAATAATCATGTGCAAGGATGATTTTATTTTTATTTTCTTATTTGGAATTTTTCTTTGTCGTGCTCTACAACATTTATGATGAAAAGCTAGCTTATCATCGTAGGTACCTTAATTTAATTTCGAATAGGAATCTTTCATATCATTATTCTAACTTCATTATTTGTTAGGTTACGTACGTGCGTAAGTGCGTAGCATCGGTAGACAATTATTATTCATCTAGGTAATGTTTACTCGAATGATAGATTATAGATAATGACTTTAGCATGGACCATATCTTTGTTGTTATGTAAATAGGTACCAGAAAATACGAGTAATGGACCTTAGGAGATGGTGAGTGGGGTCAGTCCGTGGGAGGCGATAGGCGGGTGTTATCAGGAATGTGGTAGACCAAGGTGTGCCGGATGCCGTCACCGCGTGGTGTGACGCAAGCGCCTCACGTCGCGGCGCGCGCGACGTGTCGCTCTTTACGCGCGCACCTCACACCGCCTCTGTGGCCCAATGGATAAGGCATCGGCCTCCTAAGCCGAGGATTGTGGGTTCGAGTCCCACCAGAGGTAAATTACACTTTTTTTACAGTTACTCTAAGATCGGTATTTTATACCTCACGTATGTGTTGTACGAAATTCGGATAAGAATCAAATATATCAATCAAATATAATATCTAATTAGGAATATTTTAATCGATGTACAAGATATCGACGTGTATGATGTCCAAATAGCGTACATTATCCTTGTTTGTCCGTGGTACCATTAATTTGAGCAATCAATCGGGAATAAAATATTTACTATCAATGATCAATTATATCCACATGATCGCTAAAATTTATATTGAAATGAAATTATACCATACTATAGTTAGGAACTTTGGTATTAACCAAATTACGGAACGTCCTCGCTGCTAACTGCTATATCCAGTTGTTTACGATTAAACAAAGTTATGTTAGTGAAAGTTAAACTGTAATTACCCGGATCTAACTCATTGTTTAGTCCATGAGGAAGTAAGTATATTGGTATTTACCATGCAATAATTCTCATGACAAATAAATACTAAAGTAGATCTATTCCAATATGTTTTTATAGGGTTAATAGCCACAATTTTCGGAATATTTATAACACTAAACATACTCAATATTACTTGCCGCACTATCTTACTTATTAATTAATTAATCTTACTAATATTATAAATGGGAAAATTAGTTTGTTTGTTTGTTCCGCTTTCACGCCTCAACTACTGAACTGATTGCTTTGAAATTTTGCAGACGTATATTTAGAAGTCCGGTTTTAATAATAGGGTACTTTTTATCCCGGAAAAAATGATATTCCCGAGGGAAAACAAAAATATTCCTTTATACCGCAATATAACCGAAGTCCACTCGGGCGAAGTCGCAGGCGGAAAGCTAGTTCCTACTATTTTTAAGATATAAAAAATGTTTGATTACATATACGTCTGTTCAATCGTTCCGAATCAGCTCAATTTATTCCGAATTCGGACACTTTATTAAACCAACAAGACTGATTATTGTTTTATCGAGTTTCTCTCTTGAATGAAACCATTGTTTAAATCATGCCAGCTCAAATATTATATGGCACCTACCTACGTCAAAGTGAAATTATTTGTAAGTATAAGTATGACCTAATTCAATGGCACGTGTAGGACCCGTAGTGTAGGTATTCGTACTCGGAAGTCGTAAAGTACTTAGAAGTCGTATATTGTGTCACGCGAAAATAAATTGAGCATTTCAGTTTGCTGACCGAGGTGACTGGCACCGCAGGTGACCTTGATATTGGAAAGCACCATGATGTTATGTTGTACTTGTCGAGGTACGTACACACATATAACTAGGGGCCTCTTATTAAATGTGACATTGTTATTGTTAACTAGTGGACCCGACAGACGTTGTCCTGTCTTAACTATTAATATGAATATCTAGGGTGGCCTGTGCCCAGCAGTGGATGTCATTTTTTTTATTCATAAGAACCTTCTGCTGTCATTAGTGAGCAGAACAAAAGAAGAATTAGCGAAATCGGTCCACCCGTTCCGGAGTTATGGAATGACAACGAAAAGTGGCTTTGATTTTTATATATAAGATTACCTACTTACTATGACAATCCATTTTACACTGCAGCACAGCAGACAGAACTGAATGGATGAGTAATATTAATAGAAGACCAAGAATTGTCAGTGTAATTTACATTTGTCGCGTTTATTAAACTGCTCCCTCTGCAAAGTCTAACTTCAAATAATATGATTTAGTACAGTATTTATGATTTTGGGTTTTGCAAAAGAACTAAGGAAGAAAAATGAAATGAAAATATAATTTTGAAAATGGTCACTGAATGAATGTACCCTATACTTATAAAGACAATTTATTTACTAATCATCCCACACATCCCTCCTTTTAGGTTAATATAATCCGTATTAGGAGGAGTCGCTTATTCATGGTAGTATTATCAGATCAACATTTCAGTCCACTGAACAACCAACAGGAATCCTCCAAAGCGCGTCACAGCGATCTCTCCAAGTCGGTCCAGCCAGTCTAGGGTTCCGAGAATTTTGTGCGTCAAAAAGTTAGCGTAAAAGAAATTAACTCGCACTTTGAAGAATATTTAGTAAATGGAATTATTCTGTCTAGTAATTCATGGATTGTCAAAGAGGCGTAACATCATACGCGCGTGAACTATCACTATGCATTGAAAAGCCAATTATAGGGGATGGCTGTTTGCGGAAAAAACTATAGGGATGTAAAGAAAATTTGAGGATAAAAAGCTTCCAGTATTCCAATCGGTAAGTACTAAATAGATTTGGGTGTCTCCTAATTTTGCCAATGGTTTTGTCCACCCCAGTATAATGGCTTCTATGTATGTTTTTAGTAAGGGAGGATAGTACCTAGTTACAGTCGGGCAAAAATCTGTCTAGCACCCTAAGGTTGAAACTCGTATGAATGTCATTAGTCATCTCTCTGATGTTATAGTGACATAGTGTCATCAAAACTGATAGATCACAACCGTAACTGCGATTAGTATACCTACCTACTATTTATCAGTCATTAATTCATCATCATCAGCCACATAACGTCCACTGCTGGACGAGGGCCTCCCCCAATGAGATCCGTCATTTGGGGTGAAATGCCAGTAATCGCCACGCTTGGCAGGCCGGTTGGCGATCGCAGTGGTGTTGTGGTTTAACTCACAGAGAGCGCTGCTGCCCGTTCTCTGGAGAACTCCCTCGGTCGCCTCTTACTACCCCCATGACGGGAAAAGTTGGGCTGGGGTGGTGACACATGTATTCTATTCGCCGTCACCACACGGCTAAGTGTAAGTCATTAATTATTATGATGATGATATAAAATTTAGAAATATCAATACATTGTTGTGTTTATGTAGCTTTTAGAAGCTTCGCTGAATTTTCAAGCTAAACATTACAGATTAACCAACGATGAATAATATGTAAGGCTTTGGTAGTTAAGTAGCTTCTTCACTACCCATATCTACTCGTATTCTTTACCTCCTCATTATAATAGGCCTAATTTAAATTATCTTTTGCTACTTTCAAAGACGTTTCAACTACTTTAAATATAGGCGGTTTATAAAACCTACTTCTCAACCCATCAAAATATATTCACCTGTTTTCCAGAATTTCATAACCAGAGCTCTGTTGACAATGGTGCGCTGGTAGATAAACGCTATCTGCGTTTACCTATAATATTGGCGATGGGTGCGTACCGCCGGGCGTTTATAAAAATCCCATATCACAGGGAAAGCTGCAGATATGATAACGATACTATTTTATTGATAAAGCGAGTGGAGCATCGATCAGTGGTGAGGAATAGCCGCAGTCCGGTCGCGATTTAGTGTCGGGCGGTACCTAGCCGGTGTGAGTTGATGACCGACGGAGTGCGCCGCTCGCTGGCCGACCACCATGATGGGCGACGGGTGCGACCTCAACGCCCCCTACGGCGACTACAGCGGCTACTACGACGCCTGGCCCGCCATACCACCAGACTACGTATCGCCTGAAGATGACTACAGATACAACTATTCGTAAGTTTAGCACTTAATTATTGTATTGGCTGTGTACCAAGCTAATTGTTTTACTGATTACCTGCGAACGTAAACACATTGCACAATATATAATAAACGCTTGAATGCTTCTGCGAACTGTTAGTTTAAAAGTTAGTCTATCTATATCTATTTTATTGGTATTTTTATATTTTATGAAATGCAACCCGCAAATGGTCCTACCTAAAGCCCGATACCATTAAAATTAGTTTTTAGCATGTAAATTCGTTTTGAAATCCATTACGTGCAGTTGGTTTCATGTTGTGAGTGGTTACTTTCAATCCCGTCGGAAATGCACGCGATGCCGACTCGACTCGACGAGACCGCTTTAGGCTGGAAACAATGTGGCAGCTATGATGATGCAAAATAAGTGCTTCAGCTTGACTCTTTATGATTGATCCTTCAACAAGCTTACCTGAATCATGCCACTTCTTACTACTAGTGGCGATGTTCATCTAAATAGACCTACATGTAATAATTACATTGTACATTGTACAACATGATTGTTGAGATGACAATACTATCAAATAATATCCCATATTTATTTTGTTCCAATAGTGTCTCGATAAGTCAAGAGAGTCTTTGTCGCTAAATTCTTATTGATTACGTTTGTTGGTTTCATGGAGATGTTGGTGCATTTCTTACTGAGTTTTCTTAGTAGAAGTTCAACCGATTATTAGGTGGTTCACGATGTTGGTTTTATGGGATTCTCATTCATAGTGTCTGTTTGAGTCCGTCACGAGGATCAGAGAATTGCTTCCGTGTGTTGTCACAACAAGGGCGTTGTTTGTATATTTTGGCGAGTGGCCGTATAGCGTGAGCGGCGGGTGGCGTGACGGCGGCGGCGGGCGGCGCGTCCCGAGAGCCATCCGCCACAGCTGCGGCCGCTCTCAGGCCTCCGCCGGCGGCGTGCCCTTAATTCGTTTGGAAATCCTCTTCGCGTTGGCGTGAGCCTTCCCATTTAGGAACCATTCGCCTAACCAGATTGCTGTAACGAAAACCCATCGACTCGACTTTGACTTTTGAACATGGAAACTTTGATTCACATGATAAATTTTCTTTAAGCACTCACGAAATGGGCTTCTCGTCGTCTCTTCCGTATTATTTTTGCTACATTTGTGAGAGAGGTTTAAATACATATTTTTTTTTTCGTTTTAAAATAACTTTTGATAATATCTGTTTGGAGCATAGTGCCTATTTGGTACGATTGTGAATAAAGTCGTATAATTTGTAGCGATATAAAAAGCGGCGGGTCGGCGCGTCCCGCGACGTGGTACCGCCGGCGCCGGGCCTGCTACTTACCGATACCATTCTACTTTTACATAAATTACTTTTCTATCGTGTTGGCGATCAAACCCATTATTTTATCATTAGCCTAGCGAACTACGATCTATTTTTTTACCTCCGTCGCCATTGGTTCAGAACAAATGAAACGTTTCACGACTTCCAATGCTATCCTCGCTTATGAGCCATTATAGAATTGTTGACTTTAGATTGATATGCAGCTTACCTTGCCCCAATATGAGTATTGTGGTTGGTTACGGATAACGCATTAGTATTTGTGAGAGATTTTTAGGCAGATGTTGTAGTCGGAGGGCGCGAGGGTCCGTCCGCGGCAAGCCGTGCGCCAGGGGCCCTCAGCGATTGATCATCTGCTGGACATAAATCTTCCTACTAATAATTATGATTGTACTCTCCTCGATTTCAATCAACTACGTTTTAACGATTGACAGTCTAACACTGGACACTTACCTACCTAAATGTTAATTTCGATTTATTATGTCTGATTGACCCAGGTGGATGACCGCTTAGTTATGTACTTTAATGCTTACTCGTAGTCCAGAACTGAAGTTACAAGTAGTTAGCTTCTAAAATAAATTAAAATACACATGGTATTATGCTTTTCACGTTTCAAAATAGCAATGTGTTGAGCTTCTGTAACATCTAAAGTCTAGTGTAAAAAGAACAGGGAATATGCATAAAAT
The DNA here is from genome assembly GCA_012932125.1 of Conopomorpha cramerella. Taxonomy (NCBI): domain Eukaryota; kingdom Metazoa; phylum Arthropoda; class Insecta; order Lepidoptera; family Gracillariidae; genus Conopomorpha; species Conopomorpha cramerella. The sequence continues at coordinate 1,480 of SJJU01001159.1, read as the reverse complement.
ACCTCGAGTCCGTAATTGACCTTGACACAGATTATGACTCTTCTAATATGTCACTCAGTCTACATTACTATATTTATGAATTCAATATCTATTTTTTGAGACAACCAACAAGCTTGCATTACTTACATATTATGTTCTGCAGCAGGCAAGATTTCACGTTTTCACGCACATGTGACCTGTCGCAAAATCCTAATAGCAAATAAGTAACAGATAAATTGCTTAATTCATCATAATTTTATTTATTGGCTGGCTACACCTATCTATGAATCGCAGTATCAGTTCAAACATTGCATAAATCTACTGAACAAAAATACCTAAGCGCATTTGACGCAAGCACCTACCTAGGCAAACAACATCACGTGGGTAGATCATTTAGCCGGCCGTTTAAGTGAGCCGGTGTTGTTTACCCTCGCGAGTCAAATGCTCAATCGCGTAATTGGCGCAGCGTAATCGAGGAGGTGATGCGTCGTATGCGCGCGCCCGGTGATCCGTGTAAGCGGAGGGCGGCGCGCACCTGCCCGGAGGGACGACCCTTACAAAATCTGAGCAGCCGACAACTCCCAGCTAGCACTCAGTATAAGCGGAATTTTCAGATTATAACGTCTACCTATGTTTTTAAATGTATGTTTTTTTTACGAAAAGTGTTAATGTTAAAATTTTATAGACAACTAAAATCTCGGTCCTAATAAAGAGATTACTCATGTATGAAACAAAGATATTGTTCCCTCTAGGTTAACTTTCACTAATCAATCAAATCAATAACAGCGTTAGTAATAGTATTTACATCTAAAAAATAAAATTTTTCTTTCTAAGTAGGCTATCTTAATGATGGTAGTTTGTAAGCCGTCATCTTTTACCCATTTTTGCGGCACCGTGATGTTTCTTGTTTTTTAACAATGTTGGAGCTATTTGAAATGATTGTAGGCATAAATTATGTTAGTATAAAAAGCATAAAAAATATTCTTTAAAAACGAGTTTACCCTATGTAACCCGCTAGTCGATAAGCACGCAACGATGGTTTCGATAGATAGTTTTCAAAATGCATTCTCAATAAGTCAATTAAACATATCGTTCGGAGGGCCGGAGGTGGGCTCGACGCCACCAACTACGTATCATCAAATAAAATTTACTGCGCTTTGTTATTGTATTAGGGCCCTGAGGAAATATCGCCTGCCTTTAAACTTGGCTAAAATAGTAAATATAGTTTTTACCTACGCGTAGTAAAATCAAAGTATGTAATGTCATAGTTTCGTTGTAGTAGGCTAAGGACATCCTGACTAGGACATATACTATTGAGTAGTTTATAATGGGAAATATTCGTATGCAAAAAGACTTAAAAGTGAGGTGTAAATTTTTTGGCATATAAAGAACACCGACATTTTATGATTTTACGCTACGCTTACGATAACGTGGATAACAAAAGTACATGTCAAAAGGGAATAACAAAACTAAACAGTTATAAAGTGCCAAAATATTTTTT